>CM057230.1:23513592-23749634 GCA_029891385.1 Erythroxylum novogranatense | reverse complement strand
TGTTTACGTTTGAAAACCAAGAAGATGATACAATATGTGTAATTTGACGTTTTAGAAATGATTACATAAATTATAAAAATCGTTTTGATAATTTGATAAAATTGATAAAATTTTCAAAATTTTCTTTAATTCTGAAAGAAATGATAAATTATGAAAAAAAGTGTTACATTTATTGACTTGAAAGCTTAATTAAGAAAGTGTTATTTTATGATCTTTGAGATTTCAAAGGAAATTAAGATTTCAAGGAAACTATGATTTTGAAAAATAAAAAAAAATAAAAAAGGGATTTGAAAATTTATTAAGGAATTATTATCCCTATGTTTGAATTACTTACAGAAATTGTTTTGTTTGGGACAATTTAAAGAAAATGAGTCAATTGATAATCTTCCTTGATTTTTAAATGTTTTGATAAAATGAAGTAATTGTTAAATTACATGTTTTGATTGTTTTGATAAATGGATTACTTTTAAGTAATTCTTTATGTTGTAAATGATTTCAAATGTTGGTTATGAAGAGGTTTGAAAAAATTAGAATTTGCAAATATTGTTGAAAATGTTTGAAAATTTGGGATTTCAAATCGCTCGAATTAGTTATAAAATAGTGGTTATAAAAGTGTTTGAAATATGATGATTTTCTTGATGTTTTGGGAATTGTACAAAATATCGTTAGGCAAATGTTTGAAAACAAATCTGATTTTCGAATATTTTATGAGTGTTATAAAGAAAGGTTATGATTTTTGACTTTTCTGAATTCTTTATAAAGTAGTGATTATGTAAATGGTTGAGAATGAAATGCTTGATTTCAAATGTTTTTAAGCTTTGTTGCAAGTTGTGAATGTTTGATAAATTAAGGAAATTTATGAAATTATGAAAAAATAATACAAAGGTTCAAATTCTTGTTTTCAACGCTTTGTGAAATTGATTAAAAAGTTGGACATTATTGAATTTTAATTGTTTCCTAATGTTTTGGAAAATGTTACGAGTTTTAAAATGCAAAAATATTCTAAATTGATGATTTTGTAATGATTTAAGAAATTGTTTAATTTGTTCGATTTGTTATTTTGATAGATTTGAGAATTTATGAAGAGGGTTTGGATGATTAGAATAAAATGTTTATAATTGTTTACATTCTTCGATTTTGAATGATGTGAGAAAATTAGTAAAATTGTTCAATGAAATGTTTTGAATGATTTGATTAATTGATGAAGTTTTAGAATGAATTGATAATAATGATTTTAAGGAATTACTAGGATGCTTGCATTCTTTGTGTTTAAATGTGTAAGATTCTAACCTCGAGAATGGCATTTTGTTTAAAATGTCTTGAAAATTGTGCATTCTTGAATGCTCGAGAATGTGTCATGTAATTGCTACGTGAAATTACGTGTAGTTGTGAATGTCGGTGTCTAGTTAGACACGATTTGAAAAGATTTCAAATGTGCCTTCGCAATCCAATTTTCGTTTTCGATTTTGTGCATTATGTGGTTTGGTTAGGTCCCTCCGTATGAGTCGAATCTAATCGCCTCCTCTCGATAGCTTTCTCCTACGCTCAAGAAGTGGCTTAGGAGTTCAATTTCGGACTCCCTCTGCTCTGTTCGCAGGTAAATTGTCTGCGGAACGCGATTCGTTATGTTAGGACCTACTCAAACCATTTAATGTGTTATGTGTTTTGTGTTGGATGTCGCGGTATAACCCATAAACACACGCCATGAGATAACTGCAAACACCTACGGTGGGTGTGGGGTCCAACATCAAACCATTCTTATGTTATATGTTTTTTGAATTTTGTATATGTACGCGACACTTCTTTTATGTGATGTATTCATATTTAAAATTGTGCATGATTTGTGAAAAGTTTGAGAATTTGAGAAATGAGAGTGATTTGTCAATCATGAAATTTCGAAACTGCTTATGAATGTTTTGAAAATAAATGAAGATGTTGAGAATAATCTTAGAAAATGTTGATGAAGGTTTATGAATGTCTTGAAAAGTTTGAAAAAGAGTTTTTGAATAAAAAAAGATTTGAAAAGTTTGAAAAGACAATTTTCGCTTATGTTTCATTAATATGTTACCCATTGAGTCAAGCTCACCCCCTTTTCATCCCCATCTCCGTGTTTCGAAAGGTGAGATCGG
Source organism: Erythroxylum novogranatense (assembly GCA_029891385.1). NCBI lineage: Eukaryota > Viridiplantae > Streptophyta > Magnoliopsida > Malpighiales > Erythroxylaceae > Erythroxylum > Erythroxylum novogranatense. Next base: position 23,747,505 of record CM057230.1, on the reverse strand, counting down.
ATGAATGCGCCAAGACGTCGATTCGACATTTATATGTTTTTGTAATTTGTATATGGCTTGAAATGCCATTTATGCGTATGAAGTATTTAGTTCTTGATGTATTCGAATTTATGTATGATTATGGATATGGGATTATGTAAGTAGATCATTGTAGTTTATATGAATATGAGTGGTTTGAATCGAATTATGAATTGATATTTTGAATTTTGAGATATGTGGAAATAAGGTTATTTATGATGATGGAATTTGATTGAGAATTATTGAAGTGTTAGGTAGATGTGTGTTCATGGACGTTAGATGCTTGGATGGGAGGTCCGATGACTCGTATGATTGGTCGAGATTATAGAAGTGTGTTTTGATTTGCGTAAATTTTGGGCTGTCAAAATACAATAAGAGGCCTTTCGATTTTCAGAAAATCGGGTTATGGCAAAGTTATAATAGAATAAGAGTTTTCGGATGGGATTAAGATCTCACGATTAAAAGTGAATTGAGCTTATGGAAAAGGTTAGTGAGTTTGAATGGTTAAATTTCCAAATGGGAAATTGTATTGTTTTGAGTTGTGAAGATTGATTAAAGAGAAAAGGAATGATTAATATAAGAGGAAAAAAATTTAGACCGATTTGGAATGTCTTAGTGTTTCCAACGCGATCGATTTACTATGCTTCGTGTTTGAAACGGATGTCGATGTTGGTTTCAGCTTGACTATTTCATTGTCTCGCTTAGTTATTCAGATTTCAATTCGCGACTTTCCGCACTTTGTTTCACTTTTTCGTTTCCGTTTTCCGGTTGGGATCCGGTTCCCGGATCGGGTCCCAACACATGATCATGGCATAATCCTCACGAATGAGGACAGATGCAAAAAGGGAAGTGTTGTCAAAAATCCAATGAGATTAAGGTATCCTTAGCGTAAGTGACTATTTGGTGAGTTGTCCTACATCTGTCTCTCGATAAGATGTAATAATTTTGATGGTATATACTTCAATGAATAAAAAAAAGGGATGTCCTGATTATATGAATTGTGGTCTAATTGATCTTCATGGGATATTAAGAGTTATAGCAAAAATTTATTTTTCCTAAGGCATTGTGAATGGATGACAAGAAATGTAACGACTGTTAATGATTAGGAATTCCATGAACGGTATTGATGAAAGTAGCAAGAAATCTTCTTTTAAAGAAGAATTTCCTTGAATTGGGTTAAGTCGATTAGATGATTCAATTGAAAAATTTATTAGTGAAAGGACAAATCTGAGATAAATCTGAAATGAATTAAAAGTTATTATGGGAGTCCTGATCCTAGCGGAGACTCAAGCGTAAGAGATGGAATCTGCTACTGAGAAGATATGCTCTATATTAGTGTAAAGAATCTGACTGTGTAATAGGAATTATTGAACATTAAGAAGACATTAATTGCGAATATGAGGAGAATATAGGTTCATATATATTTGTGTAAAATTTTCGAAGTACAAGTCGATATGATGAATGTGTTATCAACTCAGGTTGTAAAGATGGCAATAAATCAAGTATGTGGAGAACCTAGTGTAAAGGAACGTACATCGTAACACGTCAATGTGAATATGAGAATATCATAAGAGAATTTTCCTTATTGAGGAATTTAGATATTTTAAGAGATATGAAAATCAATCATGGGTATAAGGAGTTTTGGGTTGTAAATGTTAGAGATAACAATGCCCCGATAATGATTATATTATCAAGAGTAGAGTGTTTCAATTATATTTAGATTGGATAGTACTATGATCATTAATGATATATCAATTGCTTTTGAAAAGTGAAGAAGATTAGTTGGCATAGTTGAGGAAAGTTTATATCATGCAAGTTTCATAAGAGTGAATCTTAGCTTGATCAAATAAATCAGGATGAATTAGTATTCGAACATGGCACATTGGGAGACTTAATGTCGATAGAGGTGATGATAAAATGCAAAATTGCAAGGGACATATGTATACGGGATTTTGAGTTATTGAGAACTAGTTGTATGTTGGATACGTCCAGTAGTCGCTAAAGATTTCCTGGTCTTATCTCTTTGACAAAAATGTTTGAGGAAAAACGTGTGAATCTTATGAATGATGAATGTAAAAAGAGAAATTTGGAGATTTTACAATACTTAACGAAGTGTCCCAGTAAAGGTCATGTTTGAACAGTGGTTCTATGAACTTGGGGACAAGTATAACCTCATGGGCTGCTTTGTGATTGATGACTTGAAATTTGTTGTACCGGGTATTGCTTTGAAAGTTTGGAGACCCTATTCGTACAGAAACATTTTTTTGATATGTCTATGAATATGCAAATCGATAATCGGTCAAGATGTTTCGGGAGTTTGAAAGAATTGAAAAGGATTATGTGATTGAGTATTTCGAAATTAAGCTAGTGATGCAATTTAATGTATTGAATAGAAAAGTCAATTACAGAAGATCACAATTTAGGCGATAAGGTTATTAAACCTAGTGTAATACTGAGTGCAAACTGTCGAGCTAACAAGGGGCAAGAAGAAAGTATTATTGGCTATTGGATTTTTAAATCAGGTGTGCATAAAAAGGATGGGCAAAGCCCAAATTGAGGATTCAGAATATGCTGACCATATCGAGGAATTGAAAATGAATTCAACTTTTGAAAAGAATGATATTTATGACTGGATCAAGAAGTTTGTGTATTTACCCACTAAAGGAAACTGTTAAAGAAAACACAAGTAACAATCGAAGTTTTAGGTTCTAGTAAGAGTCCATTGAAAGAGTAATTGATGGTTTAGAATGTAAGATCGAATGATTATATGTATGAATGACCAATAGACTTGACTGCTATAAACAAATGTAAAACTAATGTTTTTGGAGTTCGTTGGGACTTGAGATTGATGTATAGTTCAGTCTGATTGTGGGCATAACAATTGTTATATTGGTGGCACCAATCGAATAGTGTATAAGGGGTCTTACAGCCAAAAAGGAGTCGTTCACCCCTATATTAAAGTGAGCAGGGCCTAAAAATAGTAGAAGGCCATGATTGTTTTGAGATAATGTTGATAAGTGAAATGAATATGTAATAGAGGTTAAGAAATCCAAGTTAATGACAATGAGTCGAGTTGATTATTATCGAGGTTATTGGAATCTTATGAGATTAGTGTTTTAACCCTAAAGAGATGTAATCTGGTAAGTGATAAATGAAATACTTGAAGTGTATCGCCGCCGAAGATGCACTTAGGTGTACATAAAGGTATAATTGGGAAACTAAATTGCTATAAAGTGACCTCTATGTGATCGTGGTGAATAGAACTATGAATTGGTAAGTCAGTCTAAAACCTAAAAGATGTTTTGATTCATAAAGTGTTACATGGATGTGATTAGGAAATATTGTTATGATCCGATATATGTGTTATCGATACCGAAAGTAAAGAATTGCGAGTAATCATAAGGAAACAGTTAAGACAGTGTAGAGTTTGAGAAAACAAAAAGGAGTGATTGACTGTATTGATTTCAGTTAATTGGCATAAATTAGTCATGTAGTGAAATAAGTGGGAAACATATTATAAATGAACGAAACAATTCCCTTGCCTTTCTGATCTATCAGATATGAAATTTTGAGGACGAAATTTTTTGTTAGGAGGGGAGAATTGTAACATCCCATCCTCGATGGGAAGGGTAAATTGGTCAAGTGGGTCACAAACTCCACGGTTTTGTTTCGCCCCTACTCGAGGGATGCAAACGCGTTTGTCCCTCACATTAAACAGTAATTGTGTTTTAGGAAGTAGGAGAGCCCTCCGGTATGCACTACTTTCCACGCATCGAGAGAGACAGAGAGCCCTCCGGGTATGCACTAATCCTTTTGAGCTCGAGGCTCTCTTCAAGATCAATGATCGAGCTTGTAGCTCTCAGTAGCGACTCAATACAACCGTTATTAATCAATCAATTATGGAATTCATTTATCCCATGAAATCGTAATCATTTTATCGTAAATGACGTATAATCTCGATCATGCCTAGCATGCGCTCACAATGGCACAATAACATATTTCAACGATTCTACTTATCGAATTCGCATAGATTATTCACAATTCTCGCACACCAATTCACAGCTACACAAGGATCATACAATCATATTAACAACAGTTCACACAGAGCATTTAGCAAATCGAAATTGAGGAACCAACTAGGTTACTCAATTGCATTCCGAAGCCATGCACTGAAGTCCTAGCAATATCTGTGGAATATCAATCCATCGGAGCCTCTATAACACTCAAATACTTTCCATTATAAAATGCACAGCCAAAATAATTTAATGATGCACATGCCTTGAATAAAAGATGTACGATGCCTATTTATGACTTTCCCAGTGCTATTTCCCAATTTCCACTTTCTTTTGTCAATTCTAACTTTCCACTCAATTGATCAATAAAGACTCATTTCAATTCAATAACATATTACGAAACTCCCAAATTTCAATTCTAATATCTAGTCAATTTATCACGTCATATCTACTAGGATATTACCTCAAAATCAATATCACTATTCTCTAGATCAAATTCACCTTTTATGCTCAGTTCTATGCTCAGTTCTAGATTCCAATAGCCTTTCCTTTACATTTAGGGACCTCACAATTTTATCCCAATTACCAAGAACAATCCTTAGGTTGAAATACAATCACATTCTTAACTTTCTTTTACTAATTGCGATTCTACTAACTTAAATTCAACTTTCAACCTTCGTATCAATTGTAGATCTCTTTCTCTAGATCATAACGAATCAAACATCACCTTAATTGGAGGTCTACACCATTAGATATGCCTCAAAAACTAAATTAAATCAGTTCAGAAAAAGGTCCCTCGTCGCGACGTATGGATGCTCGTCATGACGCCCTAAAGGCGCCGCGATGGACGCGTGTAATGACGCCACGCGCGAACGTTTTCCTCGAGCTCGCTGCGACGTCGAGAGGAGCTCGCCGCGGCGTGTCAAACGTTTTGAGCTCGCCGCGACAACTTCCTTCCCGTTCGCTGTGACGAATTAAATATTAATTAGTCGTGGCGAGGCCATAAGACGCCTTATGCATGACGTGTGAGTCGCAGTCGCCTTCTCCGATCGCTTTCTCTCATTTCTCACTCTAAACCAAATCCTCACTCACTCACCTACCCATTCACACAATAAATGCCATAAATGCATCAAACAACTTTAAATAACAACATTAGAACCATTTACTTACCGATCGAACCTCAAATCCTCAAATCTCTGAAAATCTTCCGATTTCCTTAACATTTACGGCTCCCTCTTCTCCTCCCACGATTTTCCATCATCTCAAAGGGTTTAGGTTTAGTCTCAAATAATAACAAGGAAAGAGCAAGCAACTAGGACAATGAAAGATCATAAGGGGAGGAAGAACGAAGCTCAATCGGTGGAGGAAAAATCACATGCCCTAGGAGGGAAAAGAGCAAACTTTTTGCCTAGATTTATTTCCCTAAGACCCCTTTTAAAGGTTACTCAATTTTTGCCTCCATCAATAGCAACATGCCACTTGTCATTTTTCCTTTTAATATATTTAAATCTCTTTCTCTTTTCAATTCATTTCCAGTCCAATTCGTCTCCAAATTGCAATAGCTCGACATATTAATTTCCAACATCATAAATCTAAAATTTCCATTGCCATTTACCAGTTATTCTAGCACCATATAGTCAATCAGTCCGTCGCTCGAAAAATTTCCGGTCTGGACTTTTTCTCCCAAATTTCCAGAAAATTTCCTAAGGGTCACTATCCACTGGCAATCACTCTTATACAGTCCCAATTCAATCATTCAACCCAATAAATCATAATCAAATCTAACTTTATCAAAAGTCGCAATTCCCATCAGTATCATAATTAAATGCCGGGAAAATGTCATGAATGCATGTACCTATATGTGCATGTGCCAATTGACTCATTCCTCTAAAATTAGAGGCCAAATGAATGCTCAGTCAATAATATGCGGAAAAATCCTAACCCGTCTCAATTTACCAATATAACATTCCCATCGGTGACGGGATGTCGCCTTTGTCAGACCCCGATCCCGGAAGCCCGACTGTCCCGGGATGTGAGCCCGAGTGGAGCCCATCCCCGAGACACTTGCCTTGCTGAGACCTTAAACTTGACACTCTTACTCTTACTATAGTACCATAGACGTCGGAACCCGTTTTCGGAACCCAATTTTCGTTGTCCTGAAACCTTGCGCTTATAATCTTGCAGGATTCTTAATTGTAACTCCACCTTCGTGGCAAGCACCCACCATGTATACACTAAAATCATGGGTTGACTTATTCATATTATTTGTAGCTTTATGTCTCAAGTTCTCCCTGAAACAAGAATCACCTTAATCAGAGTCATATACTCAAGATACACTCCAAAAAACCTAAGAGAGTTCATACCGAAACATGCCCTCTTAATTGACCTTTCACTTGTTTTAGAACAAACTTTCTCAATTTAACTCCAATTGATACCAGATTTTATGGAGTGAAAGATATGTGTCTTATAAATCCAATGGTTCAAGCCTCACCTCATTTGGAGGTCGTATGAGGGAAATATGCCCAAAACAACGGACCATGCTCACTTCTGAAATCGAATCGAAACTCTTTTGGCACAATTGCTATAACTTTTAATCTATAGCTCCAAATGTTTTCGTTCTTTACCATATGAAAGTAGAAATCTAGATCTACAACTCTTATGAAGACTACAAAGGCTGATTCTATCTCCTACATTCTGCAGCTTCCTATTTTCCATCGTCGATTTCTATCATCCGGTTTTCTATCGTGCGATTTCTATCATCCTGCTTCCTTCCTTCCTTGATTTCTATCTTCCGATTTCCTTCCTTCGCTTTTCTATCTTCTGATTTCTATCTTCGCTTTCCTTCCTTCTGCTTTTCATCTTCTGATTTCTATCTTCCGCTTTCCTTCCTTCGCTTTCTATCTTCTCGATTTCTATCTTCTTCCTTCCTTCGCTTTTCTATCTTCCGATTTCTATCTTCCTTTCCTTCCTTCGCTTTTCTATCTTCTCGATTTCTATCTTCGCTTTCCTTCCTTCGCTTTTCTATCTTCGCTTTCCTTCCTTCTGCTTTTCTATCTTCTGATTTCTATCTTCGCTTTCCTTCCTTCCGCTTTTCTATCTTCTTCGATTTCTATCTTCGCTTTCTTCCTTCGCTTTCTATCTTCCGGATCATATCTTTTGACTCAACTCCAAATTTAGCAAACGATATACCCTTGAAAACTCTAAACTCCTACTACAATCTTCATGAAGACTTATTGATCTAATTCATACCGAAGAGGGTCTAATATTGAGGAATCTTGTCAAATTTTAGGAAAATTTGACAACACATCCCCTTAAAATGCAACTACCCAATTTTCAATTCTAAGACTTCCACCGCATAAAACTCATCATACAACCTCATATAACATGATTAAACCCTAAGGTATCTTCAAACACCATTCAAGCAATAGCCACACTCTTAATCATCTATCATATCCAAACTATAACAATGATTCAATTGTCTTAAACATACATGGATTTCTCAAAATACATTAAAATCAACATTTTGCTTTCATAATTCATTCATTCCATCTTCATCAAATCATGTCATATTCATACAATGCTTTAGTGGGCATTTCAAGCCCAATTACAATGAAGTTTCAAAATACAATATCTTCTCAAAATGCAACTAAAGCATTGTTTTACAAAATCATTTCAAATACAAAATCAAAAGAAAATCTTGGAGTAAATGCCTTTAAGCTTCGCTTCCTGGATTCACTCATTTCTGGAAAATTTTTAGGGGTGAGCTTTACATTCGCTGGTAAATACATTTATATTTATATATCAAGTAGTACTATTAGTTATTCATACTTTTAGCAATCTTTCAATATAATCATAATACATGCATCATGCAATGTTCATCAATACTCAAACATAATTTCTCACAATTCAAACATTCATCATTCTTGCATTTTCATGTATTCACATATGAAACACATCAAATGGCCTCGTAAGTCCTTATTCTTGTAACTATATAGTCTCATTTCATGAGTCTATATGGGCAAATCTTTAGGAGTCCAAAATGTTGGATCATCCTATGCCACAATCGCAAGCGGCATAAGGCTTCATGGTCAACGTGCACGTGATGCTTAGACAATACCTTACCCACATAACATAGCAATCATGAATCATACAAGGAAATTGGACTGTTCTTATCCAATTCATTGTTTCTTTGAAATCATCTTTTCATACATCGCTCATGCCTTTCATTATATTCATTCAACAAGTTTCTTCATGACAGCTTCAATCATCATCAAGCATTTAATACACTCACATTCATCATTCCATCACACACATTTAATACAACAACCAAGTGATCAAAGCTCATTAATGTCATGCATTTATTTACATTTGTAGCTTATATACATAAAGATAAATATGAAACCCACCTTTTATCCTTGCTTAAACTTGCCTAAGGAAGTTCCTCTCCTTGTTCTTCTCCTCTTTCTTGTCCTCCTTCAAGATAACAAGAAAATAACCCCATATCAACATAGGTTTAGAAATTGAAATACCTAAAAATCTAAATCATGAAATTCATAAGAGAATCACTAGACCCATCTTATTCTTCATCTTTCTAACCAAAACCCAAACAAAACTTAACCTTAAACCAAGAACTTACCTTAAATCCTTAACCAATCAAGTGATTTCTTGGTCAAAGTGAAGCTTGAGACTCTCCTCCACACTTTTCTTCTTGGACTTTCTTCAAAACCCCACTCACTTTCATGGAAATGCCAAACCCTAACAAGCCTCTTCTTTCTCCTTTTCTCCCTCCTTTCACGACACTCTTCTTTCCTCTCCTCCAAATTTCGTTTCTATCTTCTTTTCCTACAAAAATCACTTATCTCCTTCCTTATATACTCCTTTCTAAATTACTTAAGCCCAATAAGCCTAAGCCCAACTTACTTCCTTCTTCTTTTCTTCTTCTTTTCATTTCTCCTCCTTACTTACTCAAGCCCACTAACTCTTTTCCTTCAAGCCCATTGCATTAAATTCTCTCTTCTTTCTTACTTCATTTGGACCCAAAGCCCAATTAATACATTAATTACACCTAACTCACCTAAGTCCAACAAAGAATTTAATTTCATAAATTATTCACCTAACTCATTAATGCTATCATATATTAATTTATGACACCTTAATTTATGCTAATCTAACTTAATCAATTTAATCTAATCATGATTAATCCTAAAATTTTGGGGCTAACATTTCTCCCCTTAAGAAATTTCGCCCTCGAAATTTTACTCGAGTCATCAAGAGGTGTGGATACTTCTCCTTCATTGCATCCAAAGGTTCCCACGTCGCCTCTTCAACTGCATGATTCCTCCACAGACCTCGACTAGCTTGATTGTCTTGTTCTCGAGGATCTTATCCTTGCTATCCGCATTGCCACAGTCTTTCTTCATAACTCAAATCATCGCCACCGAACTTCGAGGTCCGAATGATGTGAGAAGGATCTGATCAGACTTCTCAAAGATCGAGACATGGAACACATCATTAATCACGACAATTCGATTTAATGTTAACCTATAGGCCAACGGCCCAATCCTCTCCAATACTTCATACTTAACCCACATACCGAGGGCTTAACTTCCCTTCATCAATCTCATAACTCCTTCCATGGAGACGCTCGAGAACACCTTATCACCCATCGATATTCCATTTCTTTTACTCATTAGCATCGGATAGCTTTTCATTCGCCCCGGCGGCCTTAAGTCGCCGTTTGATTACCTCCACTTTCTCAATCGTCATCCGACCAACTCGTCCCACTAGCTTCCTCTCACCTTCCTCATCCCAAAGATATCAAGTCCTGATCTTCGCCATAAAGGGCTTCATAAGGAGCCATCTCAGATGCTCGAATGGTACGAATTGTTGTAAGCAAATTCGACCAACGGCAAATGATCATCCCATGCCCTCTCAAGTCCATGACACATGCTCTAAGCATCCCTCTAGAGTCCGGATTGTCCTCTCGCATCGACCATCCGTCTCGAGGATGAAACGCCGCATCGAATTCAAATTTTAGTTCCTAATGCCTCCTGCAGACTTCCCTAAAATCTCGATGTGAATCGTGGATCCTCGCTTGATATTATAGAATCCTAACTCCATGCAACCTTACCACTTCATCAATATACTTCCGGCTAAGACTTGCAATGAATGCTTGCTTGATCGCCAAAAATGGGCTGACTTGGTTAACCGATCAACTATAACCCAAATGGCATCATGCTTCACGGTCCTAGGCAAACCCATCGAAAAATCCATCGTGATCCTTTGCCACTTCCATTCAAGAATGGATAATGGTCTTAGCATGCTCGAAGGTGCCCGGTGTTCACCTTGACCCGACGACACACTAGACATCCGCACACATATCACCACGCTCCTCTTCATGCCTTTCCACCGTAAATGTTCCTTCAAATCTTTGACATTCTCGTGTCACTGGTGCATGGAATAAGGCGATTGTGTGCCTCATCCATGATTTCATCCTTAATCGCTTATCATTCTAATACACAACCTGCTTCCGACTACCATTAGCCCATCATCCTTACTTTGCACTTCCGATCGCTACCATGTTGAATTTCATCTCTCAACTTACTTAATTCAGTATCCCGCCCTCGCAACTCCTCGACCTTCTCCCAAGGATAGTCTCACTCAATCGAGCAATAACACCATCCGATTCATTCGCTTTAAATCGATCTTCAACTTGGCCATCTGCTCCAACAGAGGCAAGTAAACCGATTGCACATAAGCTATGGATGACTTCCTCGCTCAAAGCATCCGCCACTACATTCGCTTTGCCTCGATGATACTCTATCATCGTGTCATAGTCTTTGAGCAACTCCAACCATCGCTCTCGCTTAAGTTCAACTCTTCGACTCATAATGTACTTAAGACTTTTGTGGTCCGTGAAGACCCTTGTCTCAACCCCATACAAGTAGTGTTCCAAATCTTTAGGGCAAAATTACCTGCTAACTCTAAGTCATGAGTCTGATAATTCAACTCATATGGTTTCAATCGCCAGAAGATAAGCTATCACTTTGTCATTCTCAAGACAAGACACATCCTAAACCCTTCCTCAAGCATCATCAGACAATCAGATACCCCGGTCTCCATTGGACAAAACCAATACCGGAGCACTTGTCAACTGTTCTTAAGCTCCTCAAAGCTCTTCCGACATTCCTCACCCATATGAACCGCTAATTCTTTCTTAACAGCTTAGTCATAGGGCGCTTATCATTGAAAATCCTTCACAAATCTCCTATAATAACCTACCAAGCCTAGGAAGCCCTTACCTCTTTCATCGCCTTAGGCTCTTGCCAATTCACCATACTTCAACTTTCCTGGATCAACATGAATCCCTTTGCCGGAAATCACATGTCCAAGGAAAACTACTTCACGCAGCCAAAACTCACACTTCATCGAATTTGGCATACAGCTCCCGCTCTCTCAATCTCTCGCAATACAACTCGAGATGTTGTTCATGCTCTTCATCCTTAGAATGTACCAGAATGTCATCAATGAACACAATGACAAACCGATCTAAGAATTCATTAAACACCCTATTCATCGATCCATGGCTACCGGGCATTGGTCAATCCGGGCGGCATGACCCTAAATTCATAAGTGGCTCAGAACGTCCCGAAAGTCGCCTTTTACTTACATCGCACTTCCGATCTGGAGTCGATGATATCCCGATCTTAAGTCAATCTTCGAAAGACCCTTGCTTCCTCAGAAATGATCAAATAAATCATCTATCCGTGGCAACGGATACTTGTTCTCAATCGCCATCTTGTTGCCTTCTATAGTCTGCACATCCTCCACGCTCCATCCTTCTTCTTAACAAACAGACCGGAGCTCCCAAGTGAAGAACTCGGCCGATGAACCGCTTCTCCAACAATTCTCGCAATTGCTCCTCGAGTTCTCTCAATTCAACCGAGCCATTCTATAAGGTGGTATGGAGATTGGCGCTTCCCGGAATCAAGTCAATTTCAACTCAATTTCCCTCACCGCGGCAACCCCGTAATTTTTCCGGGAATACATCAGAAACCCTCACAACCCGATAATCTTCTAATCGCCCACATTCACTTCGACCACTACACTCGCCAAAAAGGCCTCACACCTGCTCATCATATTGTCACCAACATAGCCGAAATGATCCTCGACATCGGCAGCCTTCCCGTCCCCTTGAAAACCACTTTCTCGATCATTGCCCGATCAAAATCTACTTCTTTCAAACTACAATCTAGCCGCTTTATACTTCTCCATGACATCCATCCCCAAAATGACATCCAACCTCAAGGTCTAGGTAGGTAGATCTACTACCGCCTAGCATCGCCGACATCGAGCTCACAATTTTATAGATCAAATTAATCACCACCTTACCCCTAAAGGAGTACTAACAACCGTAAAATTGTCCATAACCTCAGACACACAACATGCATATTCATACTTGCAGATACAAATGAATGGGTGGAGCCAGATCAATCAACACATAAACAGAGAGTCGAATAGCATAGCCATACCACACTACTTCCTGAGCGCCGCAGCTTCTTCCCCGGTCATGGTAAAGACTCGAGCTGGTGCCCGACTCTGCCCTCTAGGTCTCCCTACGGATATGCCTTCCTTGCGCTCCTCGAATCGCCCACACCATGATCGCCGAGATGCCACTGCTTTCTTTCTTGGGGCCCGAGATCGAGACCTTCCCCGCTGATCGCCTGGAACAATCTTGATTCGTGCCCCTTTGGCCACAAAGCCAAAACATGCTCCTATCTTCAGCAGACATTCCCCTTGTGAAATCTCCCACAAGGATCACACGGGATTCCTCTACCGTCCATCCCGGACTTGCAGACTGAAGCTTCAGACCAGAGTAGCCTAGGTCGCTTACTCTTAGTGGGGCCATCGCTACCCACACCACTCACAGATATCGAGTTCTAATGTTCTAGCAAGTGCCGGAGCACTCATGCCTTTTCCGAGAACCGCTCGTCTTCCTCTTCTTAGTCACTTCAAATGGATGTTCTCAAATTTCAATTTAAAGAGCAAAGATCCACCATTACCGGTAATCACGAAGTCAGGATCACCACTTTTTTTCGATCCCTAGGTGTAATCCACCTTCAAATTTCTCGCATTTGTCTTCTTCAGCTGCCACGATATTGGTCGATACCGTGATAACCGAGTGAACTTCAATTCATACTCGCCACACTCAACTCCCTCTCGAGCGAGATTCAAAATTCACCGGCCTTATCCTCGCATGTAGACCATCGAAGTACTTCCTCCGAAAGACCTCTAGAATTCCTCCATGTCAAGATCGGAGGTACTTCCCGATCATGGCACGACTTCCCACCAAGGCAAGGCATCCCTCGCAGTAGTCGATCGCATAATCGAGCTTCTCATCATCATCAGACTTCATCCTCGATTTAGACCCTCTCGGTCCTCTTCAACCATGCTTCACTTCCTGGATTAGTGGTCCCGCTGAAGTCAATCGCCCATACTTTCGTGAGCTTATCATACGCCCGCCTCTCTCGGGCTGGTACTTGAGTCTGCTCTTCTTTGGCCCATGGCAAAGTGAAAGCCTCGGGCGAATGCCTGGAAGAACTGGGATTCATAGGTTCACTGAGGAGGAGGAGGTGGAGGAGGCTCATGTTGCACACTTGGTGCATCGGAATCTAAACAGAATGGTCCTCGATCCTCATGGAACATACGACTCATCCGCATTCCGCCGAGAGCTCAGCCGAGATTGAGCTCCTCGAGTTCTCTTCGAGGCGCATTACTCCTTCAATTTAAAAAATCAAGAAAATCTTTAGTTCACATAAAACAAATTCAATTCACTCATTTGAAAACAATGTTGCATGTTATGCATTTAAAATAGTGCACATACTTCACATAATTCATGTAGGAAAATGCATGCTGACTTGACCCTTAGACATCCCACTAAGGTTCCTAGGAAACCCTAAACCCGGTTTCGCTCTGATACCACAGATGTCAGACCCCGATCCCGGGAGCCCGACTGTCCCGGGATGTGAGCCCGAGTGAAGCCCATCCCCGAGACACTTACCTTGCTAAGACCTTAAACTTGACACTCTTACTTTTACTATAGTACCATAGACGCCGGAACCTTTGGAACCCAATTTCACGTCTCCAAACCTCATGCTTATAATCAGCAGATTCTTAATTGTAACTCCACCTTCGTGGCAAGCACCCACCATGTATACACTAAAATCATGGGTTGACTTATTCATATTATTTGTAGCTTTATGTCTCAAGTTCTCCCTGAAACAAGAATCACCTTAATTGGAGTCATATACTCAAGATACACTCCAAAAAACCTAAGAGAGTTCATACCGAAACATGCCCTCTTAACTGACCTTTCACTTGTTTTAGAACAAACGTTCTCAATTTAACTCCAATTGATACCAGATTTTATGGAGTGAAAGATATGTGTCTTATAAATCCAATGGTTCAAGCCTCACCTCATTTGGAGGTCGTATGAGGGAAATATGCCCAAAACAACAGACCATGCTCACTTCCGAAATCGAATTGAAACTCTTTTGGCACGATTGCTATAACTTTTAATCTATAGCTCCAAATGTTTTCGTTCTTTCACCATATGAAATTAGACATCTAGATCTACAACTCTTATGAAGACTACAAATGCTGATTCTATCTCCTACATTCTGCAGCGTCCTATTTTTCCATCGTCTGATTTCTATCATCTGGTTTTCTATCGTCTGATTTCTATCATCTGGTTTCCTTCCTTCTGATTTCTATCTTCTGATTTCCTTCCTTCTGCTTTTCTATCTTCTGATTTCTATCTTCTGCTTTCCTTCCTTCTGCTTTTCTATCTTCTGATTTCTATCTTCGCTTCCTTCCTTCCGCTTTTCTATCTTCCGATTTCTATCTTCTCGCTTCCTTCCTTCCTTCGCTTTTCTATCTTCCGATTTCTATCTTCCGCTTCCTTCCTTCCTTTTCTATCTTCCGATTTCTATCTTCTGCTTTCCTTCCTTCTGCTTTTCTATCTTCCGATTTCTATCTTCTGCTTTCCTTCCTTCTGCTTTTCTATCTTCCGATTTCTATCTTCTGCTTTCCTTCCTTCTGCTTTTCTATCTTCTGATTTCTATCTTCGCTTCCTTTCTTCTCTTTTCTATCTTCCGATTTCTATCTTCGCTTTCCTTCCTTCGCTTTCTATCTTCCGGATCATATCTTTTGACTCAACTCCAAATTTAGCAAACGATATACCCTTGAAAACTCTAAACTCCTACTACAATCTTCATGAAGACTCATTGATCTAATTCATACCCAAGAGGGTCTAATAATGAGGCGAAGTACTATCAAATTTTAGGAAAATTTGACAACACATCCCCCTTAAAATGCAACTACCCAATTTTCAATTCTAAGACTTCCACCTGCATAAAACTCATCATACAACCTCATATAACATGATTAAACCATAAGGTATCTTCAAACACCATTCGAAGCAACAGCCACACTCTTAATCATCTATCATATCCAAACTATAACAATGATTCAATTGTCTTAAACATACATGGATTTCTCAAAATACATTAAAACCGAACATTTTGCTTTCATAATTCATTCATTCCATCTTCATCAAATCATGTCATATTCATACAATGCTTTAGTGGGCATTTCAAGCCCAATTACAATGAAGTTTCAAAATACAATATCTTCTCAAAATGCAACTAAAGCATTGTTTTACAAAATCATTTCAAATACAAAATCAAAAGAAAATCTTGAGTAAATGCCTTTAAGCTTGCTTCCTGGATTCGCTCATTTCTCGAAAATTTTTAGGTGAGCTTTATTCCGTGGGTAATACATTTATATTTATATATCAAGTTGCACTATTATTTATTCATACTTTTAGCAATCTTTCAATACAATCATAATACATGCATCTTGCAATGTTCATCAATACTCAAACATAATTTCTCATAATTCAAACATTCATCATTCTTGCATTTTCATGTATTCACATATGAAACACATCAAATGGCTCTGTAAGTCCTTATTTTGCAACCATATAGTCTCATTTCATGAGTCTATATGGGCAAATCTTTAGAGTCCAAATGTTGGATCATCCTATGCCACAATCGGCAAATGCAAGAAGGCTTCATGGTCAACGTGCACGTGATGCTTCAGACAATACCTTACCCACATAACATAGCAATGATGAATCATACAAGGAAATTGGACTGTTCTTATCCAATTCATTGTTTCTTTGAAATCATCTTTCATACATCGCTCATGCCTTTCATTATATTCATTCAACAAGTTTCTTCATGACAGTTTCAATCATCATCAAGCATTTAATACACTCACATTCATCATTCCATCACACACATTTAATACAACAACCAAGTGATCAAAGCTCATTAATGTCATGCATTTATTTATATTTGTAGCTTATATACATAAAGATAAATATGAAACCCACCTTTTATCCTTGCTTAAACTTGCCTAAGGAAGTTCCTCTCCTTGTTCTTCTCCTCTTCTTGTCCTCCTTCAAGCATAACAAGAAAATAACCCCATATCAACATAGGGTTTAGAAATTGAAATACCTAAAATCTAAATCATGAAATTCATAAGAGAATCACTAGACCCATCTTATTCTTCATCTTTCTAACCAAAACCCAAACAAAACTTAACCTTAAACCAAGAACTTACCTTAAATCCTTAACCAATCAAGTGGTTTCTCGTTCAAAGTGAAGCTTAGACTCTCCTCCACACTTTTTTCTTCGACTTTCTTCAAAACCCACTCACTTTCATGAAAATGCCAAACCCTAACAAGCCTCTTCTTTCTCCTTTTCTCCTCCTTTCACGACACTCTTCTTTCCTCTCCTCCAAATTTCGCTTTCTATCTTCTTTTCCTACAAAAATCACTTATCTCCTTCCTTATATACTCCTTTCTAAATTACTTAAGCTCAATAAGCCTAAGCCCAACTTACTTCCTTCTTCTTTCTTCTTCTTCTTTTCATTTCTCCTCCTTACTTACTCAAGCCCACTAACTCTTTCCTTCAAGCCCATTGCATTAAATTCTCTCTTCTTTCTTACTTCATTTGGACCCAAAGCCCAATTAATATATTAATTACACCTAACTCACCTATGTCCAATAAAGAATTTAATTTCATAAATTATTCACCTAACTCATTAATGCTATCATATATTAATTTATGACACCTTAATTTATGCTAATCTAACTTAATCAATTTAATCTAATCATGATAAATCCTAAAATTTTTCGGCTAATAGCCTTTTTTATCAGAGCTCAATCTTATTATCATTTATTGTGTTTTAGTCAGGTGAAGACGATTTCAACTCAGACTCATAGTTTTGTTGATTTAAGTGCACGCTTCTTATCATCGAGCCAATGACTCAATGGTAAGAGGCGTGCATTTAAAGTGCAACAAAACCTTAAGGTCTTGGGTTCGAGTCGTGGCTCACCCTTGACCAAAGAGGACAATACCTGGAGTGATGGCGGTAGAGGCCGGGCTCTACACTCGGATATCACCCTCGATGTCGAGTTTGGGTCTTGCGGGAGTGGGATGCTACATTTATGCTCCAATCTATTCCTTTTCTTGGAATGGATAAATTCAAATGTGCTCTAGTTTCGTTCACACCCAGTTGCATTCACACATTGACTTAAAATCTGAATCACAAACCTTCTCAATTCTGGAACATTACATCCGAATAGATCCCACAAAGAAACTGCAAGTTATAAGAAAACAAAAGTAGTATTATAAACAAAATAAAGTGATAACTAATTTTGAACAAATAAGAAATAGGAAATAAGTCATAGTTGGAGAAAAAATTCCTATTTGTCGAATAGCGACCGACATTCCAAAATCCCATAAGTCAATTTATAAGTCTCCATTTGTGTGGTTAAAACATCTTGCATTGTGTCATGAGGAACAATTGTTGTAATTTTGAAAAGCATTCCTCTACTAACTTCAGCTTGCTTTTCAACATCCAGTCCAAAATACACACTATGATTTAAAAATGCCCCAGCTGCAAACAATGGAGAAGAAAGTTGTTTTCTCCTTCTCTCATTAATGATTGAGAGATATGGTAGGTATAAAGAAGGCCTATTTTTCATATTGGCCTTGATTGCTTTCGTTGCTCTCTCCATAGCATCAAAAATATAACCCATTGTTAGCTTTTCTTCACTATCAGCCAACCGAAGCACCCTCACCAAAGGCTCACAAACTCGGATAACGAATTGGCATTGTAACCAAATTTTCCTATCTTCCAATATGATACTACAAACCTCTATTCCAGCATTAGACCTAACATGCTGAGATGTAACCCACTTATCACTTGTAAACATTTGCCTTAACTCCTTCTTCAACGAAACAAAAGACTGAAGTGATAAAAAATTTGTTGCAAATCTTGTCACAGCAGGGCGACACAAATTCATACCATTGGTAAATTCCATTCTCATCAAATTTAAAACCCATGCACGATTATAAATAAATTTTGTCACCTTTTTTGCCTTCTGCATGGTCTCATAAAAAACAGGAAAATATCTATGATTTCCTATATCCTCCAAAGATAAGTCAATGCAATGTGCAACACAAGGAGTCCAAAAATGAATTATAGGTACTCAGAATCCTTCTCCTCGCCATTATAAGCGGAATCATTGTCGTAATAATCTGAACAATGTTTTCCACCCCTACTTCATTCACAACTTGATTAAATATCCCAAACAAAGTATCAATATTTCTAATCAGGCCAGATGCATCAATAGATTTTAAAAACATAGAGCCATTACAAGAATAAACCAAAAAATTATAATAGGCTCTTGTCTCCTATTCGTCCAATCATCATACATAACTGAACATCCATTAATACCCCAACTCACTCTTCTTTCAGCCAAATAAGTTTTCATTTCAGATACAGTACAACTCAAAAGTTTACCTCTTAAGTCATCAATCAATGGCCCTTTATATCCTGGACCATAAGAGGCTATGGAATCTATCATAGGTTGATAATAATATGATTGAGAAGCATTAAATGATGAACCTCAGATCATACCACCATCTAGCCACCGCCATATCCACATTGTAAGTCGATCTCTTATCTGCATTGCACTACTTAATCAAGGTCATTCCAGAGTTGTTCGTGGTGCAAAGAAAGTAGACACCTACCTTCTTCTCTTCCTCACATCAAATTCTTCAAAATCCTGAGACTGAGATGGAACACTACCAGTACCAGTACCACTACCACTTCCATCTTCAACATTTCCATAATCACCACGGAAACCAGAAAATGAACTTCCACTACCAATTTCAAAATTCAATCTTGCCCTTCTATCTTTCTCAAACTGATGTTCATCAAGCAATGTTTTCATCTACCACTTCACATCATGACTTCCTTTTAACACGCCCACATCTCCTTTAACCCAAATTAAATGCCTTTTCAACTGGTGATTCCTCCACCTTGTTACAAAACAAGCAAATGGTATGATTCTTTTGACCAGAACCACACCAAAGACGAGCCTGTCGGATCATTGCATCTTCCTAACTAGGTTGATCAGAGTATTTGAACTTCCATCTATTTATCTCAGATACAAAAATAAATAACATATAATTTCAATACACAATGACAATATGCACAAAGCTAACAATTCAAAACATTCAACATATATAATAAGTAACACAAAACATACTCCAACAATTTGCAATTTCAACAATTACAAAACATACTTAATATCATTTCCACTTCCTTCCATTTCCAACAATTTTCAATCCTAAGTTCCTAACAATCACAAAACACTCATAATTTCATTTCCATTCCAACAATAACCAACAATTTCCAATTATAACAATTACAAAATATTCCATTTACCACAATTTCCAATCCTAACAATTATCAAACAATCATAATTCCATTTCCATTCAATCCATTCCCAACAATTTCCAATCCTAACAATTACAAAACAATCATAATTCCATTTCCATTCAATCCATTCCCAACAATTTCCAATCCTAACAATTACAAAAAAATCATAATTTCATTTCCATTCAATCCATTCCTAACAATTTCCAATCCTAACAATCACAAAACAATCATCATTTCATTTTCATTCAATCCATTCCCAACAATTTCCAATCCTAACAATTACAAAAACAATCATAATTCCATTTCCATTCAATTCATTCCCAATAATTTCCAATCCTAACAATTACAAAACAATCACAATTCCATTTCCATTCAATCCATTCTCAACAATTTCCAATCCTAACAATTACAAAACAATCATAATTCCATTCCATATCCAATCCATTTCTATCAATTTCCAATCCTAACAATTACAAAACAATCATAATTCCATTTCCATTCAATCCATTCCCAACAATTTTCAATCCTAACAATTACAAAACTATCATAATTCCATTTCCATTCAATCCATTCCCAACAATTTCCAATCCTAACAATCACAAAACAATCATAATTTCATTTTCATTCAATCCATTCCCAACAATTTCCAATCCTAACAATCACAAAACAATCATAATTTCATTTTCATTCAATCCATTCCCAACAATTTCCAATCCTAACAATTACAAAACAATCATAATTCCATTTCCATTCAATTCATTCTCAACAATTTCCAATCCTAACAATTACAAAACAATCATAATTCCATTCCATATCCAATCCATTTCTATCAATTTCCAATCCTAACAATTACAAAACAATCATAATTCCATTTCCATTCAATCCATTCCCAACAATTTCCAATCCTAACAATTACAAAACTATCATAATTCCATTCCATATCCAATCCATTCCCAACAATTTCCAATCCTAACAATTACAAAACAATCATAATTCAATTTCCATTCAATCCATTCCCAACAATTTCCAATCCTAACAATTACAAACAATCATAATTCCATTCCATATCCAATCCATTTCCATCAATTTCCAATCCTAACAATTACAAAACAATCATAATTCCATTTCCATTCAATCCATTCCCAACAATTTCTAATCCTAACAATTACAAAACAATCATAATTCCATTCCATATCCAATCCATTTCCATCAATTTCCAATCCTAACAATTACAAAACAATCATAATTTCATTTGTATTCATTCCATTTACAACAATTTCCAATCCTAACAATTACAAAATAATCATAATTCTATTTCCATTCATTCCATTTACAACAATTTCCAATCCTAACAATTACAAAACATTCCTAATTCTATTTCCATTCATTCCATTTACAATAATTTCCAATCCTAACAATTACAAAACAATCATAATTCCATTTCCATTCCATTCCATTTATAACAATTTCCAATCCTAACAACATATTCACAAATTACAATTTGATAACATTACCAATTTTAAACATTTATGATTCCTCATATATATATTACCATTCCATTAAAGTTCAACATCCTTTAACTTTTATAGTCAATTAAGTATTTACCTACCTAAAATAATACTCAAATAAGAAAATACTATCATTAACTACAATCAAATTATTATTAATTTCTAAATCCATAATTTTATACTTAACTAATTATTCACCAAAATTCAATACCCAAATATTACAAATAAATAACCATTTAAAAATATTAAGAATGTGTCAATTAATGTTAAGCTTTTTCAATTTCACTAATTTTGATTATCAATTTTACATTTAATTATTAATTTCATATTTGATTATCAATTTTATAATTAGGTTTAAATTTTGTTTTGATTTTGATTATCAACTTTCAATTTTAAGTTTTAACAACCAATTAATCAACATCAATAATTTAACTTTAAAGTTTAAATTTAAAACATAAGGTTAACCATAAGCACCAAATTATCATTAAATAAAATATATGTACAATTAAACATTTCAAATTATCAAACTCAATCTCAATTCTCAAATTCAATCGCTCAAACTCAAATTCAATTTCATTGATCAATTATTCAACAATTCAATATTAATACAATAATAAATCACAAGCCAATTTCCACCATTCAATAATCAATAAATCACCATTTCAAATGTAATTTCTAATTCACTTCCAAATTCCAATTCCAAAATGCAAAATGCCAAAATCCAATTCCAATTCCAAATTTAATTTACAATCCAATTCTAAAATCCAATTCCAATTCCAATTTCAATTCCAAATTTAATTTCCAATCCAAATCATACAATTTCAATTCCAATTCCAAATTTAATTTTCAATCCAATTCCAAATTTAATTTCCAATCCACTTTCAATTTCCAATTCCAAAATGCATAATGCTAAAATCCAATTCCAAAATCTAATTTCAAACTTCCAATTTCGGTTGAATTTAATAACTCACAAATCACAAAAATTACAAATCACAATTTCGGTTGAATATCCAAAATTTCAAATCTAACCGAATTCCAAATCCAAATCACAATTTCGGTTCAACAACATCCAAAATTCCAAATCCAAAGAAATGAAAATCCAACCGAATTCCACATCCAAAATTTTGCCCAAATCCATTCGGTTAACCTCATTCTCCACCGAAATTCACTACCAAAATTTTCCCCAAATGCAACACAATAACACCAAATTTTAACCTTCAATCTACCATATTTGAACAAACAACATAATCACAGAAGCAATCATTGTCAAAATGCATGAAAAATGAAACCAAAATCAATAACACACACCCCAAAAACTATCGGGTCTTCGATGTCAATCTGGGTCGACGTTGTTGTGTGCTCCATGAGCTAAACCGGTCGTGCTTAGCATCAGAGGAGTGATTGGCGACGAGGACGACGAGGAGGAGCAACGAGCGAAGGCGGCTACGAGGAGGAGCTGGCTGAGCTGAGGGACTGGAGAACAAACTACTGGTCGAAGACGAAGGAGGAAGACTGGAGAACACGTAGATGGCGAGGAGGGGACGGCGACGAGACAAATGATTTAGACGAGATTCGAGGAGGAGGAACAATGCGAGGAGAGGAAGGAGAAACCAAGAAGAGTCCAGAGATTCCGTAGGGTCGGGGGGGGGGTAGATTTTAGGTTTAAGTTTTGGTTTTTGCAATTTGGTCCTGAGAATTTAATTTTTCCAAATAGTCCAAAATACCGAATTGTTGGTACCAATGCCAGATCGACCAAAACGGCCGATACCGACCAAAATTTTCACCGATATTTTAATAGCCGACGGTTCGTTTTTCGACCAAGACGGCACGCACGCCGTGATAAGACGGTATTCATATCCTCGAGCACGTGATACCTCAATTCTTTAATCTAATATAGTATCCTCGATAAGACTCCATGCCTAGTTATCGCACAAAATATTCTCAAGATTTAGGATACCTTGCATTTACTTTAGTATTTAGTTATCAACATAGGCATCTCTAAGACCTAAGATATCCCAATACTTGCTCCAAAGACGAGTACCTAGTTACAACTCGCTCATATCTCAGGAATCCATTAATCTATAACTATCGAATATAGTCTATTCTAGGCAAGTCACTTATTCACAATTTATTATTAAACCATTATGAACCGATCTCTATTTAATTTCATAAATGTCATTTATTTTACCCTAACATTCTTAACTATACACTTGCACAACTGAAAATTTTAATTATCATATTTTTTGGAATTATCAAGTAATACACATCATAACACGTAATAAAATATAAACACCAAACATCTTGTACTTTGTCAATTATTTATTTAATAAATAAGTTTCTTAAAATTCATATATTTTAAAATCCATAGTAATCATTATTTTAAATAAATACTGGCTCAAAATATTATTCACCATAAAACTATTCATTACTAACAAAGTTCACAATTTTATGAACTCAGATACTATCAGAAGGGTATAGTTTAAAGTTATCCTTACTGATTCTCGAACTCAACTATTTTGATTAATCCAATTTACTCCCTAATTTGTCCTTTGTACTTGACATTTACAAAATTCAATTATACTTTATTTAAGAAAATTTCAAACCCAGCTTATATTTAAAATCCCAAATTACCCTTTTACCACTTTATTCTTAATTATTAAAGATATCATTACTTTATCGTACCACCATAATTACTAACATACTATTAACTATTAAAATTTTATTTTACCCTCATATTCTTTTATTTATACTAAAATACTCTTTTAGGAATTAAATTTAAATTTTACCCTTAAATATTTATACTTCCTATTTTGACACTTAATAAATCTTAAGATTTCCTAAAATTTTCTTCTTCTTCTACCACATCATCAACCTCTCCTCTTCTCCTAACATTCTTCTTTCTCATTTTTCCAACTATTTTATCCTTTTCTTTTCTAATTTCATCAAATTTGTTATCACAAATAATCATAACATAATTTTAACTAGAAACTAGTTTAGGATGATTAAAATCACTAATAAAATGGATGAAACTTTTTTCCTTCCCCTTAAAAGAATTTTGTCATTGAAATTAAATTACACAACTGAGGATCCAAAAAAATAAAGATACTGACATCAAACTTTGTACTTTACTTCCCAAGTAGCTTCTCTCAAAGAATGATAATGACTCCACAAAACTCGTGCCATCAGAATTTCCTATCTCCTTAATTTCTTAATATGTCTATCCAAGATCTTCACTGGCTCCTCTTTATAAGTCAATATCCTTTACAACCTTAATCTTAAGCCTCGATATAACAGGATAGGATTCGATCAAGATTATCTCGATATCAACATGTGGAACATGTCATGAATATGTGATAACTCCGAGATAAGGCTAATATGTAAGTTAATATGCTCGATTTATCTTATACTCAACTTCCTCTCTTACCAAACCTCAAAATCTCCTCCAAAGTGATACCCAGAAATGTGATCTCTTTAACATCATACTCCATCGCTTCACAATGTTGATTAGCATAACTTTTTGTTGAACCTAAGTTGCCTTCAAGCATCATCTTACCACCCATATTTTTCACCGTTTTTGAACCAACTTCTATGACGCCTAATATCCCTAGAGGATATTGCAAGCACCACACATTCAGAAAAACTATACTAAATATGAAACATTTAGCTGAAGCATAGCATTCAAAAATAAACATTCCAAACGTATTTAAACACTTTATACATGCATTTCCAGAATCTCAAACAAACATACATTATATATCATAATTTCAGAAACTAGCCTGAATTAAGGTTATTAAAACCCTTCAAATAAAAATTCAGGATTCATATACATCATATGCAAGTTCAAAAACAAACTCGAAATACATTTTTGAAAAGACAAATTTTATTCCTTTGTCCATCAGAGATTTGCAGTTAACTTGTCCAAGTCCTTACGCCTTTCTTTTTGAACCTACACGGATAAATCCACCGTGCTAAGCATATATTTTAGTAAGTAATAACTAAACTATGTTTAACCACAACAGATACTGAATCATGTTACACAAAAACATCTCAACATATTGAAATTCAGAATAGAGTAAGATTTATTAAAGAAAACACTTCGCAAGCTAAAGTCACTATTTCAATAGCAAAATGTAATATCATAATACATAATTGATTTTCGAATAGGATGTTAACCCATCGATGAAAATTTCAGATTTACTTCATTTCAAATCTTATCTTTTCATAGATCAAAATACAAAATGAATCGATCAGAATCTATGAATGTAAGGGTAACGGACTTATATGTAAGAGATCAAGTTTTGATATCAAAGTGTCTAGAAGAGATCAAGTCCCGACACCAAAGTACCATTAACAGAAGACATCGAAGTGCCATTAACAGAAAACACTAGAGTGCCATTAATAGAAGATACTGAAGTGTCATTAATAAAAGACACCGAAGTGCCATAGAAGCAGCTACAAACTCTTCTAGGCATGCCTATTTACCCACAACTGGAACTTAACAGTTTAAAACCAAACAAATTCATTTCATGTTCAACATAATTAGCCAATCATTGCTTTCATGCGAAAATTCAAATATATCAATTTGATAGCTTTGCAAATCATTCAATAGATTAAAGTCAAACAACAAACAAACAGTCAAAGCAAAACTATCCAAAATTTCTCACTAGATTTCTTACTGAATTACCCACAATTATTCAACAAGACTTTCTTACAGATAAGACCATCTAAATTACTTACAAAAATTACCATCTAAAATTACTTAATATATTACTTACAAAATTATCGTCTAAATTACTTACTAGATTACTTTCAAAAATTATCGTCTAAATTACTTACTAGATTACTTACAAAAATTAATGTCTAAATTATTTACTAGATTACTTTCAAAAATTACCGTCTAAATTACTTACTAGATTACTTACAAAAATTACCATCTAAATTACTTACAAAATCTCCCTTATTGCCTATTGCCTCGATGTCCCGACAATGTCTGGAAGTCACTTTATGCATTCCTCTATAACATTTAATACAAACACATATCACTATTGTGCATGATTATGAAATCATTTATGCACATTCATGTATACTGAATATGTATGATGCATGTTCATGTCAAAAATTTGGGTTTCCTATCTTGAATCTTGTCACCTTATCGATCATGTGAAATGATGCTCAATCCCTCAATCCAAATTTACTTCACAATCCACCTTTGAGTCCACCTTGCTCAATTATTCTCATTAGGAAGGTAAGGTAATTAGGTAATTCTTCCTTTTAGAAAGTGTTCCCTCTTTGTCTTAGGTTTCCAGCGATACCAAGTTTGTCCAATTTGGTTTAGTATACTGAAAGTTATACTCAAAAGGTTTCAGGCTGTTCTTAAGCTTCAGCAGAGTTCTTATCTCAAATTCCAATCAAATTTTGAAATTCTTAGAGGCAGAATTAGAATTCAATCTCTTCAGACAATTTGTATCCTTATGTCTCTAGTTTATTCCAAATTAAAAATCACTCTATTCGGATAACTACAAAGAAAGTTATGCCTAAAATATCAAAGTATGTTTAAGTTGTCAGGAAACAACAAAATTCTTCACCATATTCTCAAAAGTTTGCCACGATTTAACCCAAGAGTTGGTCATGATTTAACTTTCACGTAAATGAAATCCTTCAAATTGAACTTCAATGCATTTTAATCATCTTCTTGCTCTCTCTACTGTAACTTTTCTAGAAACTCAATCTCACATCAATTAACTCCAATACTTGCAAACAATTCCTCTAACTCATTTTCTTCACTCATCAGTACACACACACAAGATTAAAGATTAAAACATGCACATTCAAACACACTCACGAAGATCGTCTGTTCATCAATTTTCTGTATATATGTTTCTGCTATGGTCTACTTTACTAAGTTTCCCTTTTTAAGCTACATGCAATTGGTATTACACCTCCTGTACCTTTCCACTGTACAATATTATCAACTCATCTCATCATCACTTTCACTGAAACTACTCAACTTACATAACTCATGCATGTGTTTATTTCTAGCATGCAACATATTATCAAAAGCATCCACAGAACTTAGAAACTTAAAGCTTCACTTACCTCGTTTCTCCAACAAAATCCTAGCTTTGATAGTGAAGAACAAGGTTTCGGTGAGGACAAAGCAAAACCGAAAGAAAATAAAGAGCTACAACGTTTTTGGCCTTACAAACTTATGATACGTGTTTTAGTAACCCATTGACACGTGGCTTCATTGCATGTGGGCCATTTGTCATTCATATAAAGATGTTACATGGCAAACTACCATTGGTCTATTTTTCTTAATCTCCCAAAATACCTCAAAAATTTCCAAAAAATTCCTAAAATTTCCAAAAATTCCAAAGTAATACCAATAATCTCCAAATAAATTTTCATCACTAATAAACCACAATTCTCATCTTAATCAAAAATTTCAAAACCAATTGTACCTGGAATATGTAAATGAAAATGTGTATATGTGTCAAAAATACATATGCCCTTATCAACGAAAACTCAATTATGCAAAGCATAAAGTGCATTGAAATTTTTAATTTTTTTTCTAACCCTTAACTTGGGGTTTTACAATTCTTCCCTCCTTAAGAAATTTCGTCATTGAAATTTATACCTGATCCAAATAGTTGCGGATACTGAGCTTTCATGGTTTCTTCAAGTTCCCACGTTGCTTTCTCAAGTCCATGATGCTTCCAGAGTAATTTTACCAAAGGCACTAGCTTGTTCATGAGCTGTTTAACTTCTCTGGCTAATATTGAAATTGAACCTTCTTCATAAGACAAATCCGGTTGTAACTGAATTTCTTGCACTAGAATTTTATGTGTCACATCATATCGATATCTTCATAGCATAGAAACATGAAACACATCATGTAGCCTGGCCAATTCTTCAGGCAGAACTAACCAATAAGTTACTGGTCCAATTCTTTTCAAAATTTCATAAGAACCAATGAATCGCAGACTAAGCTTACCCTGCTTTCCAAACCGAAGTATGTGTTTCTATGTTGACACTTTTAAAAATACTTTATCACCCACTTGATACTCAATATCTTTTCTTTTTAGATCAGCATAAGACTTTTGCCTATCCCTAGCAGCTTTCAATCTTTGCTGAATAATCTGAATCTTTGCTTTAGTATCTTTCACAATTTCTGGCCCGATCATCTTGTTTTCACTTAACTCAATCTAACATACCGGGGTTCTTCACTTCCTACCATACAGCGCTTCATAAGGCACCATACTAATTCTCATCTGATAACTGTTGTCGTAACTTATCATCAGTATTCTAAGCATCACATATCTCTTACCTCAAGGTTGGCCTTATTTTCAATTGAGCTAATAAAGCTCCATTAGATACCATCTCCCACTCACTCTCCTTAAGTGATATTGTTGAAATGGTCTTCCGACTCAAGGCATCACCTACAACATTAGCCTTTTCCGGATGGTAGTCCACAATACAATCATAGTCTTTAAACAGTTCCAACCAACACCATTGTCTCAGATTAAATTCTTTCTGGGTAAGCAGATATTTCAGACTCTTATGATTTGTGAAAATTCTACTCTCTTTTTTAACAAACACTCTCATGCAAATTCTAGATCATAAGTAAGGTAATTCTATTCATGTGACTTTAATTGCCTAGAAGCATAAGCAACCACCGCTCCATCCTCCATCATTCATCCGATCAAATAAGTCTTCAATTCTCAGCAATGGATACTTGTTCCTTATTGTGACTCTATTCAATTGCCTGATATCGATGTACTCTTAGTAGTATATTCAACTTCCTCTATCTGAATCTAATACTTATCCGACTCCAATATTCACATCTGATTCGTTCAATACTCATTTATTCATTCTTATTCAATATTCATTCATTCATATTCAAATATATATTACATTTGTACACCGTAACATCATTCGTCAAAGCAACCACTTTATAAGATGTACACTCACAATAACTAATCAACGTATTCTTGAGGATTTCTTACATATATTGCTATCTTCTTCTTCATCTTACTTGAATGTGTTCTCAATCAATTCAAAAATTTATCGAATGTAACCATTACGAAATTCTAATTACAAACCAATGTTATAACCTTGTACTAAATCACAAACTTTCCAACGTGATACCTAAACAATCATTATGGTTCCACGTGCAACCTCTCAAGGTAATTTACTCTTTAAATCCTATCACTTTTGCTTACATCTCTATTCTTTTTCTCCGTCAAATCCATGAAAATACATTTCCTTCCACATCAATTGAAAGGTGTACAACCATAACATAATAGTAATCTCATATTCATTCTCAAGAGCTTTCGGGCTTGCATAATGATATTACATTAGCTAACTAACTAGTGCGGATGCTGCAATGTTACTATAGATCGATCAGCTTCCTAAGCATTAATGTCTTATCATGACAATTAACTACTGCTTGATGCTTAGCTAACCAATCTATATCCAAAATCAAATCAAATTCATGAAATGACAATCTGACCAGATCTACTACTTATTCATTTCTTATATCTTAATAGGATAATTCCTAAACACTTGATTAACCAACGCATTACTGCCTAGAAGACTGGTTACGTGAATGTCATATTCTAACTGATCTATTGACATCTTCATATCAAACATTTCACCAGCATAGATATATACATATATGAGTGGATCTAGGAGAGGCATAGTTGTTCGATCCACAGTTTCCGATTGAGTACCCAGATTAGGTCTGTGCTCACCAGATCCTCCTCGTCCTTTACTACGTCCTCTGTTCCTAGCAGATGCATGGGAGACCTCCCTATTGGCTTCTGATGTCTGAGCCTGTCTGAGTGGGGCTCAGTACTGCCAAAATGAAAACATGCACCTGTAGCCCCCTACAAACACCTCAATGTCGTATAGAGCAATGAGGGCACTTTGGGGCACCAAAACCTCGACCTCTAGAGAAACCCCTACCAGAAATCGTCGATAAGGGAAAT
This sequence comes from Erythroxylum novogranatense, assembly GCA_029891385.1. Lineage (NCBI taxonomy): Eukaryota > Viridiplantae > Streptophyta > Magnoliopsida > Malpighiales > Erythroxylaceae > Erythroxylum > Erythroxylum novogranatense. Next base: position 23,717,115 of record CM057230.1, on the reverse strand, counting down.
TTTTGTCGCTTTCCTCTTGTCCCAAATCTCTGGGTAACTCCCGGTGCAAAGGAAGAACTTTCTCGACTTTGTTTTCTTGAGGACCGACCTCCTCTAGTGAAGCTCCTATGTTGATTCCATTCTCTTCTAATCATCTTTTGCCTTTAAATTTTCATATTAGTCTACACTAAAGTTGTTGGATCCTGATCTTTTAGTGAAAATTAAAAATTATTACATGAATTTAAATGAGTGTTTTGCATATGAACTTTGTTATAGATGTTATTGTGCTATGAGAAAAGAATTGATGGGTGTTGATGAATTTGAGATTTGAGTAGAAGTGTTTGGGTTATGAAAGTTAAAGTGAATGGGTTGATTGAAATGGAGTTGAAAAGCATGAAATAAATAGTGAAGGTATGAGAATTTGAAGAATTAAGAAAGTTGACTTTTTGGAGATAGAGAGTTGACTTTTTGATTTAGGCTTAATTTGAGAAAATGATCTTCATGAAACTTGTAGCTTATGTTGAGAGTTTTCCGTAGCCATAAAGTTTGATATTTTTCGATATCGGGAGTGAAAGTTATGATTTTTCGAAGTTAAGTGTATTTTGCTTTGGTTTTGGAAAATGCTCTAAGTGTAGGAATATGCATGTGCATATTTATTCATTGTTGAGTTGCTGTGGGGTTGTGCTTTCGAATAGCTCATTGGAGATTTGCAATGGTTTTATGAGTTGCTGAAGTTGGGCATAGGTGCTGTCAATTTCTAGGCTGATGTGTTCATAGGGTTAATTTTGGGTATGTTAGGCATTAAGGCAAATTCTGGGCTGATATAGATTGAATGGGATTGAGTGGCCTTCTTGAAAATTGCAGAGGAGCTTTACAGCTTTCCAATGTTGCATAATGTGCTATTTTCGGATGTGTTAATTTGAAAATGTGAGTTGTTAAAGTTGAGTGCAGGTGCTGCCACAATGACAAAATTTCAGACAGAAACTTTGAGTCCATATTTGACCCTTATAGAGTTGGAAATTGTTCTTATGATCTTTATGGAAGTTGTAGTACGTTATTTTATCTTTCTATAGAGACCAAGTTTGTGAAATTTGGAGTTCTGGATCAAAAGTTATGATGTTTAAAAGTTTTGGTACTGTTTATGAGGAGCTTGTCGATCGGTCATCTTGAAGTAAACTTTTGACCCTTTTAAAAACTGAACTTGCTTTTGAGTCCTTGAAAATGGTAGATCTGTCTTTTATCTTTCCAACGGTACTAAGTTTGTAAAATTTGGAGTTCGGAGCCAAAAGATATGAAGGTTTGAAGTTAGGAGGTCAGATCACGTGGCCGATCACTTGGTCGCTCGCCCGCTCGGGTGAGCGCACGAGTGAACGCCTCGAGAGCGCCAGATGCATCGCGCTTAGCCTCGAAGCGCTTGTCGATCGGATCGCGGGGTCGATTTTCGTCCGACCGACCTCTCTTCGTTCTTTTGGCCATAACTTTTTCATCTGACCTCCGATCGACCTGATTTTTGAAGCGTTGGACTCCTAAGACATTTTTCTATCTCTCCATACCATGTTGATTGGTCTTGATATTAAATTGAAAAAGGTGGATTGAAACAAAGTGTGATGACTGGTTAAAAAAAGTCTGAGCATGCTTCAGTAATTTGGAGATATCTGTAGTTGTAGAGATCCGAATGAGGTGATTCTTAATTTGGATTAAACTAGAGAAATAGGGCTAAAATTTTTATGAAGACATGGAATTTCAATTTTGTGATTTAGAATGTCAATTTTTGGACGGAAATAATCGTGCTGGAAAATGATTTATCATAAGACATATCTGAAATGTTTTGAGCATAACTTTTGATGTAGTGCTCCAAATGGAACGATTTTTATAGAATTATAAAATTAAGATATAGGGAAACATTTCTATAGAAGGAAGTTTTGGAAAATTACTTCAAATTGATGATTATAAATTGTCCTAAAGTAGCATGAAGTTAGGGGCATATTGGGAAGAACACATAAGGACTTAAGGTTTTAGGCTTAAATGGAGGGGGCATATGGATCATTTGTCTTTCATTAATGACATGGCAAAGTGATAGTCGTATAAGAGGAATGAAAGGCACGAAACTTAGAGGAAAAAGGAAGAAATAAAAGAAGAGAAGAAGAGAAGCACTTTCGGCTATGGAGAAAAAGAAAGAAGAAGAGGGAGAAACTAGGTTTTCGAAATTTTGTGGCTTCTACCATGATTTTTGTGTGGATTTTAAGGGAAAAAGATGGAAGAAGGTGAAAGCTTCCTTTCAAGCCCAATAAATTCGAAATTTGGAGGAGAAATGAGGTAAGAGAAAATTTTGAGTTTTGAGTTTTTCTTGAATTTTTGGTTTAGAATCATGAAAAATAGTATGGGTTTGTGGATTATGAAGTCAATTTTGGTGAATGCTTAGTTTAATTAGTTCAATTTTGGATAATGGTTAATTAGGGTTTATGCCCAATTTTTGTGATTTGGGGATTTTGGAAGCTAATGATTTAGATAGTTGGAATATATGAGGAATTAGTGTTTTCTAAGTTCAATTTGAGTAATTATGCTTTTTATGATGTTGAATTTGGGTGAATTTGGTTTAGGAAATTTTATATTGGAGGAAAGAAGAAATATTTTGGAGAATTAAAGCATTGAGCAAGCTTCAAGCACGGAAATGAGGTAGGTTTCATGTTTATAATTGAATAATGAGCCACTAAAGTTTTTCCAAATCAAGAGAACTAAATGATTTCAATTACTTCATATATTGCTTTTAAATGATTTAAAGAATTTGCTTATGTGTGTATATGCTTAATTGATTGAGAACTTGATATGTGAATTTGTGTGATATTGTGATTATTGAAAATGCATTGCGATTTGCGAATTATGCTCAAGTTATGCCATTAAAACATGTTATGACATTTCTGTATGAATGGAAAAGATAGAAAAGCTTGAAAGTATGAAAGCATTCGAATAAATTGATTGAGCATGAAAAGACTATGTGCTTTTGTTTGGGCGAGAGAGAACCTGTTTCGTTAATCACGTGCACGATAACCCATAGCCTTCTCCCGACTGCCCGCTTGGGGCCATGAGATCCTGAAAAATTGGACTCATTTTGTTTATGGTGTAAATTACACTCGTTTCATTTATGGAACTCTCGAGCCATTTATTTGTGCATTGCATCTTGGAATTGTCAAATATGTTGCATAAATTGAGTGTTTTGTATTGATGATTAAATGAGTATGCTTTGTGATGTGATAATATTTTTGAATATAAACTTTGAGTTTGAACTGCGAATTTGATAGAGAATTTGGAAACGAAGCATTTTACAAATTTATCAAGATTTTTATATAACAAATGAACATTTCAACAGTTTTGGCTTATTGAATTTGAAAATATGTGACATGGATTTCAATTTAAACTTTACAATGGTTTTTGTTTGTTTTCGATTATAAACCTGTTACCCATGAGCTATAAGCTCATCCCCCCTTTTATCCCCATCTCCAGGTATTTGAGCGGGAGATCGGATGAAAGACGGTCAAGGCATCAGTCTGACTTTTGCATGTTTTTGTAATATGTATAATTTGGATTTTGGTAATTGGTTTTGTACCGTGGCTTAAAAGTGCCACTTTTGTTTGCTATTGGAGTATGGAATTGAAGTATGGATTTGTATAGGAACTAGCATAGTGAGTGATGTATGTGAATGATACGGTATGCTTATGATATATTAATTATGATTGTATATGGATATGTGTGATTATTTTAGGGAAAAAGAAAAGTAAGAATAATAAGATGCTTGACAGATGAATTATGGGAATTGTATATTTTTGTATAAGATGAGTATTATGATTTTGAGCTTTGGATTGAGGTTATGGAATTGATAAATTCCAAATTGAAAAAGTGTATCACTTTGTAAGAGATTGAATGCATAAGAAAGAAAAAAAAGTTATACCGGATTTGATTGGTTTAGATTAGATGTCTTAAAATTTCCAACGCAAACGTTTTTCTTCGATAATTGTGTTCGGATGTCGGGTTCAGTTTTTTCTCCGTCTTTGATTCGTTTCGCTTTCGTTCGCTTTGTCTTTCGATTTATGTTTCCGCTTTCGAGTCATTCGCTTCCGATTTGTGATTCGATTCGTATCCGATTTGACTTCGCCTTATGTTTCATTTCGTTGCTTTGATTTGATTCATATTTGTTCGTATTCGTATTCGATTTCGATTTGCTTCCGCTTTCATTTTACGTTTTGCTTTGTTCTCCGCTTCTTCCGTTTTCATTTTTCCGGTTGGGATCCGATCTCGGATCGGGTCCCAACAAAAGCCTCTCCCTGAGTTGGAAGAGGTGGTGGCACCTTAGCTTCTCCTCTTTTGTCTCCAGAAGGTCCAGATATCACTTGACGAGATTTGTAGCACCCCAACTCCCGCGAGACCCGAACCCGACATCTACAAAGGATATCCGAGCCCGTGACCATGAGGGTGGCATGCTAGAGCAATCAATTACAATTTAAAACTCGTTATGAAATTTTTCTTCCAAAAACGTTTTAACGCGCGGAAATCAAAACACACTTTGGGCCCGATATATCACAAAAACATTTTCAGATACAAAACACTTTCAGCTTATTAATTAGCATTCGACAATGCTCAATCAAGACATAAGGTAAAGGCATGACCTAACTGGGCTCGATGCCATTTCAACACAATTCGTAAATCAAAATCTCAACACACTATTACATTTATTAAGCTTAGGCCCACCAAACAAAACACTCGTACTATGCAGATGTGACGACACCGATCCCGACTGTTACTCGCCTTGCTAGTAACGATCATACTCCCGCTAGTCTAACGGGTACTCTTCGCCTCTGAAAATAGATGCAATGTTGGGTGAGTTTGCGAACTCAATGAGAAACCATCATCGATGGTTCACCCAACTCATGCATTCACAATTCATATACACACGGAATCACATATTCACACTTTCATATATTCACATGCATTCAATTTCACTTTCACACAGTTCACTTTAGATCATTTACATATGCAATGTGCATGTGACTCTTTCATTTTCTTTCGTTGTTGTGACTGTGCGCCTGAGCTCATATACGTTGAGTCATTGGCTCTGGAAACATTGGGCTCAAAAGCCCTAATACGTTGAGCATATAGCTCTGACAATCGTTGGGTACGGCAAGCCTCGTGCGCTGAGCTTAAAGCTCTCATATACAAGTGGTTGCACCGGTCACAACCGCCTTTTATCTGATCATACTGTTATGCATGTATGCACATGTCCACTTTACAATACATGCATTATATTAGAATTCCATATACCTAATTCTCACCATTTGAAATCAATTATGAACAATTTATGCACAACCAACACTTCTATATCATAGCCAAATATCCCTAACACCCGTGGTTCTAATCAATCAAATCAAACACATATAATCCGTCCTTAACTCCACATGGCATATTTGCATAAAATTAAACACATAAAGGTTGAGAAACCAACTAGGTTACTCACCGCACTTCCGAAGCTACACTGAAGTCTCAAAGATCGCCAGAAATTGCTCCATCGGTGCCTTTAAAACAATCGGAAAATCGAATATCACTCATCGCACAATTTTAATATTCAAAATGCAAATATAGCAAATACACCGAGTAATTGTACATGTTATGACATTCCCTAAATTTTTCCAATTCGATCACTTTCACTCTAATTCATAGCAAAATCCAATTACCATGAGTCAATAGACTAATATCCAATTCTCTGGCAAATACCTTCCAATTAAAATCACAATCACTATTTATTGTCACTAGATTCCATAATCATCGAATAAAATCCGAAATTCCATCTTATCAATTCAAATTTTAATCTCTAAATTCCAATTAATCACTTAGAAAACAATTCAATTGAAATCAAATCTCAAATTCATTACTTGTAACAATCATCTTAAAATCACTTCATTTCATTCTCCCAAATTGAAATTCCTAGTCTCGAAATTCAATTGATCCATAGTCAATCCATTAGAAACTAATCCTCCAAATTCATAATCTCCACATTGAATTTAATCCATAGGTAATTGAATCACAAATTCCTAGATCCCCATAATTTAAAACCTCAAAATCTCATTTTGGAAAAATCAGCATTCCATTTCTCGCCACGTTTCATTACGCGAACAAGGCTTGTCATGAGGCAGACGTGATCACAGACGCGGCGACGTCTTCTTTCTTCCTTGCCAACATGCTTCTTCCACAAGACGTCATGGCGTCATGGCATTTTCTGAAATGTTTCACAAGGCGTGTTCTTCATGCATGCAAGCGTAACAATGATCACGCCTTAAAACCCAGAATTTCCAGATTTCAGATTCAACTCCATCCAAATCCATTCTAAACACTCTCAATCAGTTTTAAACCTTAAACCCAACTTATTTCTAACCTCAAATTATCATTTAACTCACTTTTCTTCGTAAACCCAAATCAAAATCAACGAAACCCTATCATCAACATTTTCCAATTTCTAAACAATTTCTTACTCAAATCTACGATCAAATAGCATAAACAAGTATAGACTTACTTGATTCAAGCTAGAAACCTTCAAAATCCTCCAAGAATTTCAACTCCACGCTCAAGCACACACGACCATCGATGATGACAATGAACATTTAAGCTTATCTTAAGCTTATATATATATATATATGATCATCTACCACATGTCCAATTCTTGTGGTCTAACAAACCGATTCTTATTATATTTTTCTCCCAATTTCGCAACAACCATAAATAAAAATTCCCAAAATCATAATTCAAATTGTTTCATATCAATTATCAATCAATCACGGACCCGAAATCCGATTTATTAGTCACTATACCATTTTTCCGGTCCGGACTCGATTCTCTAAAAATTCCAGAAAAATTTTCATAAATTCACAAAATTAGGAATTGCATATTCCTACACTCTAATCTCATAATTCAGTTCTCTAAATTCAAATTTTTCTCATTCCAATTCGTATACAAAACTCATTTATACACTTTTCGCACAAATTTCCAATTTCCACAATTCAATCGGGAAATGTCATACATGTACGCATATTCATATACTTATGCCATCAATAATCATTTACCGATGACTATAGAAACTATAATGCATGAAGAATTCACATTTGCTTGTACTTTAACCTGACCCGATCCAATTTACTGACATACTCGTCACACCGGTAACGGGATGTTACAAGATTGCTCAAGATTATTACTCTCAGCAACCTCGTCAACAACTTCACAAGATCCATCCATCTATAGTTCTAAAATCAAAACATGGGACAACCGCATTAGGCCAGACACAACTCTTACACTCAAGTATAAGTAGTAGTTAAGCGTTAGATAAACCAAAATCGCCTAAACCATGCTCTGATACCAAAAATATGTGACGCCTTAATACCTCCTGGGAGGATATTGCGAGCGCCATACACACAAAACATACTATACTAAATACGAAATATTTAGCGGAAGTATAGCATTCAAAAATAAACATTCCAAACATACGAAACACTTTATACATGCATTTCTAGTATCTCAAACAAACATATATTACATATCATAATTTCAAAAACCGACCTAAATTAAGGTTATTACAACCCTTCAAACAAAAATACAGGAGTCATATATATTAGATATAAGTCTAAAAACAAACTCGAAATACATTTTTGAAAAACAAATTTCAGACTCCTTTGATCATTGCAGTTGACTTGTCCCAATTCCTACATCCTTCTCTTTAAACCTACACGGGGCAAATCTACCATACTAAGCATATAGCTTAGTGAGTAATAACTAAACTACGTTTAACCGCAACAAATATTGAATCATGTTACACAAAAACATCTCAACATACTGAAATTTAGAACAAAGTAAGATTTATTAAAGAAAACACTTCGCAAGCTAAAGTCAGTCATTTCAATAGCAAAACAAAACATTCATAATACATAACTGATTTTCAGAATAGGATGTTAACCCATCATATCAAAATTTCATATTTACTTCATATCAAATCTTATCTTATCATAGATCAAAATACAAAACGAATCAGTCAGAATCTATGAATGTATGGGTAACAGGACTTATACAGAAGAGATCAAGTCCCACACCAAGTGTCAAGAAGAGATCAAAGTTCCAACACCAAAGTATAATTAACAAAAGACACCAAGTGCTATTAATAGAAGACACTGGAGTGCCATTAATGTAACACATCGGCGTTATTAATGTAAGACACTGGAGTGTCATTAATGTAAGACATTGAAGTGCCATGTATAAATACAGAACACTTTTAGGCATTCCTATTTACCCACAACTAGACTTGATAGTTTTAAAATCGAAAAATTTATTTTATGTTCAACATAATTAGTCAATCATTACTTTCAATTTAATGTTTTGCAAATCATTCAATGGATTAAAGTCAAGTAGCAAACAAACAACAAAGTAGAACTATCAAACATTTCTCACTAGATTTCTTACTGAATTACCCACAATTATTCAACAAGACTTTCTTACAGATAAGACCATCTAAATTACTTACAAAAATTACCGTCTAAATTTACTTACTAGATTACTTACAAAAATTACCTTCTAAAATACTTACTAGATTACTTAAAAAATTACCGTCTAAATTACTTACTAGATTACTTAAAAAAATTACCGCTTAAATTACTTACTAGATTACTTACAAAAATTACTATATAAATTACTTACAAAATCTCCCTTATTGCCTATTGCCTCGATGTCCCGACAATATCTGGAAGTTGCTCTATGCGTTCCTCTATAACATTTAATACAAACATATATCACTATTGTGCATGATTATGAAATCATTTATGCACATTCATGTATATTGAATATGTATGATGCATGCTCATGTCAAAAATCCGGGTTTCCTATCTTGAATCCTGTCACCTTATCGATCATGTGAAATGATGCTCAATCCCTCAATCCAGATTTATTTCACAATCCACCTTCGAGTCCACCTTGCTCAATTATTCTTATTAGGAAGGTGAAGTAATTAGGTAATACTTCCTTCCAGACAGCAAAATTCTTTGCCATATTCTTAAAAGTTTGTTTTCACAAAAATAAAATCCTTCAAGTTGACTGCGACGAACTTCACTGCGTTTTAATCATCTTCTTCCTCTCTCTACTGTAACTTTTTCAGAAACTCAATCTCACATCAATTAACTCCAATACTTGCAAACAATTCCTCTAACTCATTTTCTTAACTCATCAGTACACACAAACAAGATTCAAGATTAAAACATGAACATTCAAACACACTCACAGAGATCGATTGTTCAATAATTTTCTGCATATAGGTTTCTGCTATGGTCTACTTCACTAAGTTTCCCTTTTTAAGCTACATGCAATTGGTATTACACCTCCTATACCTTTCCACTGTACAATATTATCAACTCATCTCATCATCAATTTCACTGAAACTACTCAACTTACATAACTCATGCATATGTTTATTTCCAGCATGCAACACATTAACAAAAACATCCACAGAACTTAGAAACTTAAAACTTCACTTACCTTGTTTCTCCAGCAAAATCCCAGCTTTGATAGTGAAGAACAAGGTTTCGGCGAGGACAAAGCAAAACTGAAAGAAAATAAAGAGCTACAATGTTTTTGGCCTTACAAACTTATGATACGTGCTTTAGTAACCCATTGACACGTGGCCCCATTGCATGTGGGCTATTTTTCATTCATATAAAGGTGTTACATGGCAAACTAGCATTGTTATATTTTTCTTAATCTCCCAAAATACCTTAAAAATTTTCAGAAAATTCCTAAAAATTCCAAAATAATACCAATAATCTCCAAATAAATTTTTATCACTAATAAACCACAATTCTCATCTTAATCGGAAATTTCAAAACCAATTGTACCCGGAATATGTAAATGAAAACGTGTATATGGGTCAAAAATACATATGCACTTATCAGCAAAAACCCAATTATGCAAAGCGTAAAGTACACTGAAATTCCTAAATTTTTTTCTAACCCTTAACTTGGGGTGTTACAACTTCGGTCCTTCCAACAATCTGGCCTCTTCTACATCCCAACATACGACTCTCTACACCACTTTCCATATAATGCCTCAAATGGTGTCATATAGATGCTAGAGTGATAATTATTATTACATGCAAACTTCTTCAAAAGTAGATATCTATCTCAATCACCCTCAAAATTCAACACACAGGCTCTCATTATGTCCTCCAATGTCTAAATTATACGCTCTAGTTGTCCTTCTGACTAAGGGTGAAATGCAATTCTTAAATTCAACCTAATCTCCAAATTTGTTTGCAAACTTATCTAGAACTAGGAATTAAACTACGGATCTTGATATGATACAATGGATACTGGAACCTTATGTAACCTCATAATATCATTAACATAAAACTTGGAAGCTTTCCAAGGAGTCTTTATGAATCATGTCTACATCTAGTCCTTGGTAATGCTACTATAAAATCTATTGTAATCTTCTCCCACCTCCACGGTAGAATGGCTAAGGTCTTAGTTTCCATACTAGTCTTTGATGCTCTACCTTGACCTGTTGATAGGTCAAATACTTTGACACAAACTCCTCCACATCTCTATTCATCATTAGCTACTAGTAATATAATTTTGTAGTACCAAGATATATAGCATATGGTTCACTATGAACTTCCCTCAAAATCTACTCTCATAATCCATTTGTATCTATCACACAAATCCATCTCCCAATCACCAACATTATATTTTCTCTCACTAAAAAGTTAGTCTCCCTCACCTATTGAACATTTTCTCTCATTTGCATCATATAAGAATCTTAAGCTTATGCCTCGCCAATTCTATCTTTGAAATATGATTGAACTTGTAATGTCGTGAATAAACCACTTATATAATCAATCTCTAATCTAACATCTAATGCCCTCAACACCACCAATGGCATTATACCATGTCCGCTCAAATTAACCATCACGCATAAGCTCTTCATATTGAATGTATCGCCACTATATTAGCCTTTCCTAGTGGTAATTAATAGCAAAATTATAATCCTACAATAGCTCAATTCACCTTCTTTGCCCCAAGTTCATCTCCCTCTAAATCAAGATATGCTTGAGACTATTGTGATTTATAAGGATTTGAAATGTCTCCAAATCCTAAAATCATGCACAATCGTGACTAACTTTAGATCATGGGTCGATAGTTCAACTCATGTGATCTCAATGATTTAGAAGCATAAGTTATCACTTTCCTATATTGCATCAACATACACCCCAAACTTACCTTGAAGCATTTATTATATACCTTAAAACTCCTTACCTCTAAAGTATTTCTAAGCAACTCCCATTCTATAATTGTCTTTACCTTAGCAAGATCGGACATCACTCCCTTTTAGGACATCATATGTTTAATGAAAATAACCATACCATCTAGAACTCGTACTTACTCAACTTGGAACACAACTGTCCCTTCTTCAATATCTGTAACATAATCCTCAAATGTTGATCATGCTCCTCTTTACTCCTTCTATATACCAATATATCATCAATGAATGCTATTACAAATTGATCCAGATACTCTTGAAAATTCCTACTCATTAATGTCATGAATGCAACCAATGTATTAATTAACCCAATAGGAACTTATAGTGGTCATACCGAGTATGAAAATCTGTCTTGGAAATACCTTACTCAACTATCCTTAACAACCAGTATCCTGATCTCAAATTAATATTGCAAATATGAGAACTCTATTCAATTAATAGAAAAGATCATCTATTGCTGGGTACTTGTTTCTTCATTGTCACCTTATTTAATTGTCAATGATCAATATAAAGTGTTAAGACCCGATCCCGAGACCGGATCCCAACTCCAACTGTTTATACCTTAACATTAACGCTCATGCTCTTGCTTACATTCCACACCTATTGGACCCGTTTCCAGAGCCCAAAATTTTGAGCCCTAAAGCTCAAGGCTCCCTACTTTGCGGCGTTTGATGCTATGGTTCCATAAGGGTGATGAGCGTACACTACCTAATCATCAAAATCACATTTAGACTTGTTCATATCAATGTAGCTTAAGGCCTCACGTTCATACAAAGGCAAGAATCACCTTAATCGGAGTCATATAACTCAAGATACACTCCAAAAATCTAAGAGAGTTCATACCTGAAACATGCCCTCTTAACTGACCTTTCACTTGTTTTAGGACAAATTTTCTCAATTTAACTCCAATTGATACCGAATTTTATGGAGTGAAATATATGTGTCTTATAAATCCAATGGTTCAAGCCTCACCTCATTTGGAGGTCGTATGAGAGAATTATGCCCGAAACATTGGATCATGCTCACTTCTGAAATCGGATTGAAACTCTTTTGGCGCGATTTGCTATAAGTTTTAATCTATAGCTCCAAATGCTTTAGTTCTTTCACCATACGAAAGTAGACATCTAGATCTACAACTCTCATGAAGACTACAAAGGCTGATTCTATCTCCTACATTCTGCAGCGTCCTATTTTTCCCATCATCTGATTTCTATCATCTGGTTTTCTATCGTCTGATTTCTATCTTCTGCTTTTCTATCTTCTGCTTTTCTATCTTCTGATTTCTATCTTCTGCTTTCTATCTTCTGATTTTTATCTTCTGCTTTCTATCTTCTGATTTCTATCTTCTGCTTTCTATCTTCTGCTTTTCTATCTTCTGATTTCTATCTTCTGCTTTTTTATCTTCTGCTTTTCTATCTTCTGATTTCTATCTTTTGCTTTCTATCTTCTGCTTTTCTATCTTCTGCTTTTCTATCTTCTGCTTTTCTATCTTCTGATTTCTATCTTCTGCTTTCTATCTTACGCTTTTCTACCTTCTGATTTCTATCTTCCTTTTGTATCTTCCGATTTCTATCTTCTCGCTTTTCTATCTTACGCTTTCTATCTTCTCGCTTTTCTATCTTCCGATTTCTATCTTCGCTTTTCTATCTTGATTTCTATCTTCCGCTTTTCTATCTTCTCGCTTTTATATCTTCCGATTTCTATCTTCGCTTTCTATCTTCTCGCTTTTCTATCTTCTCGATTTCTATCTTCCTTTTCTATCTTCCGCTTTTCTACCTTCCGATTTCTATCTTCGCTTTTCTATCTTCCGATTTCTATCTTCCGCTTTTCTACCTTCCGATTTCTATCTTACGCTTTTCTATCTTCCGATTTCTATCTTCGCTTTCTATCTTACGCTTTTCTATCTTCGATTTTCTACCTACGCTTTCTATCTTACGCTTTTCTACCTTCGATTTCTATCTTCGCTTTTCTATCTTCCGATTTCTATCTTACGCTTTTCTATCTTCGCTTTCTATCTTCCGCTTTTCTATCTTCCGATTTCTATCTTCCGATTTCTATCTTCCGCTTTTCTATCTTCTGATTTTCTATCTTCTGATTTCTATCTTCTGCTTTTCTATCTTCGCTTTTCTACCTTCCGATTTCTATCTTCGCTTTTCTATCTTCGATTTCTATCTTCCGCTTCCTTCCTTCCTTTTCTATCTTCCGATTTCCTTCCTTCCGATTTCTATCTTCCGATTTCCTTCCTTCCGATTTCTATCTTCGCTTTTCTATCTTCGCTTTCTATCTTCGCTTTTCTATCTTCCGATTTCCTTCCTTCGATTTCTATCTTCCGATTTCCTTCCTTCGATTTCTATCTTCCGATTTCCTTCCTTCGATTTCTATCTTACGCTTTTCTATCTTCCGATTTCTATCTTACGCTTTTCTATCTTCTGCTTTCTATCTTCGCTTTTCTATCTTCGATTTCTATCTTCCGCTTTCTATCTTCGCTTTTCTATCTTCGATTTCTATCTTCGCTTTCTATCTTCTCGCTTTTCTATCTTCCGATTTCTATCTTACGCTTTTCTATCTTCCTTTTCTACCTTCCGATTTATATCTTCCGATTTCCTTGTAAGGCTCATATCTTTTAACTCGAACTCCAAATTTAGCAAACGATATACCGAAAGCTCTAACCTTCTACTACAATATTCATGAAGACTCATTTATCTAATTCAAGTCCTACGAAGGTCAAAATCTGAGGCGAAGTTCTGTCAAATTTTGGGAAAATTTGATGACTCTTCCTCGAAAGTACATCTATCCAATTTTCAATCCTAATACTTCCACTGCGTAAGACTCATCATACAACCTCATATAACATGATTAAACCCTAAGGTATCTTCAAACACCATTCAAGCAACAGCCACACTCTTAATCATCTATCATATCCAAACTATAATAATGATGCAATTGGCTTAAACATGCATGGATTTCTCAAAATACATTTGAACTTAGCGTTCTTGCATTTCATTTACGCTCAAAGTGAGTAGCTTACAATGCTTTAGTGGGCATTTCAAGCCCTTTTACAACATAGTTCAAATACACTTCCAAAATACTACACTTTTCTTAAATGCATCTAAAGCATTGTTTACAACAATTTGCTTGAAATACATCAAAACATAATTCTTGGAGTATGCCTTGAGCTCATTCTTCATGATCCCGATCTTTACCGGAGATGGGACGGAAGGTGGGGTGAGCTTTAAACTCCGTGGGTGACACATTTATATTTAGGCTAATAAGCTACATTGCTTCATTAATCATACTTTTAGCAACTTGCATAGAAATCATGCAATCATGCAATTCATGAAATTTATCAATCTCAAAACATAATGTTCATGCTTCATATCATTCTCATTCTTGCAAAATATACGCTAACATGTAAACACATAGTGATGGTTCAAAAGTCCACGGGTTATTGATGAGCTACAAGTGTAGTCATATGCCGAGAGTCCTAAAGGAACATCCTATGCCACAATCCAAAAGCAGGCGAAGGCTATAATCGGTCGACGTGCACGTGACTCTCACCGGTGGACTTAAATAACCCACATAACACTTAATTTCATGCATAAAAGCTGGACTTGTCTTGTCTCACGACTAATTTTCTGAAAATGGATATTCAAGCATCCATAAAGTCGATCATGCTTAAAGCACATTTCATGCTTAGCTCACATTTCATGATCTCATTCATGCTCATCCAATTTATGGCAATTTCAAGCAATGTCATGCACTAATCAATTTCTCACCTAATGGCAATCATCCATCAATTTATACACAATCAAAAGTCAATCAATGCTCATTCTAAATTAGTTGGAAAACATTAATTTTCCTTAGTTAAGATAATATTTAAGCATTACTAACATAAAGATAAAAGTGAAACCCACCTTATATCCTTGCTTAAGCTTGCCTAAGGAAGTTCCTCTTCTTGTTCTCCTCTTCTTTCTTGTCCTCCTTCATTCATGGCAAGGAAAGAACCTCACATCATTTAGGGTTTCTAAAATTGAAAACCTAATGAACCTTAATCACGAAATCAACCCTAGAATCACTAAACCCATCTTCTTTCTAAGCTTTCTATGTTGGACCCCGAACTTTTGATGATAATTAGAAATATAACAATGAATATTAATGATAAAGAAATTGGTGAGACAATTTATGAATTTAAGAAAATTTGTGAAATTAAGAAAATTTATGAGAAAAGAATTGTTTAGTTTAGAGGACTTTGATATTTGAATGAATTTATATGGATTATGAGAGGAAAGTGGATGAGTTGACTGAAATGAAGCTACATAGCAAGAATTAGAAAGAAAAGTGTGAAAATTTGAAGGATTTAGAAAGTTTGACTTTTGGAGAGAGAATGTTTGACTTTGAGAGTTGACTTATGATTTAGGCAAAATTTGATAAAATGGTCTTCGAAACTTGTAGGTTATGTGAAGAGATTTTGTGGACATAAAGTTTGTAATTTTGCGATATCGGAGTGAAAGTTATGATCATCAAAGTTTATGTTTGATCGGGTTTGACTTTTATATTGGTTGGAACTTTGATGAGAAATTAACCTAGCTAGAGGTTAATTGAGCTTTGATGTTTTCATGAAAATTGAAGGATTTGTTTTGATCTTTATTTCGATATAAAGTATGAAATTTGTCGATCTCTAACATTAAGTATGATTTTTACAAGTTTGTATAGAGGATAGTATCTTTGATCGAAAATGGACTCCGTAGGAGTCGAATTGAGTTTTATGTCCTTCGTGAAAGATGTAGAGCTTTATAGAGACTAAGTTTGTCAAAATTGGAGTTCGGATTAAGAGTTATGAATTTCTAAGTTTTAGATTTAAAAATAAAAATAAAAATAAAAAATAAAAAAATTGGATGTTGGCTGCGGCGCCTCGCTAGGCGATTTGCTCGCCAGAATGGCGCGGCGCCCGCAGACGCGCCTCGTTAGGCGACGGCTCGCCTCGGCGAGGAGGGCCCGCTCTCGCCTCGCGAGCAATGCGTCTCATGAGGCGACGCCGCCCTAGCGAGCCTGCTTCGCCCTAGCGAGGCAAGGCTCGCCCTCATGAGTTATGCTCAGCGCCTTCCGACGCCTGCTTTTTTCTTAAATTTCTTGATTTATTTGTTTTCAATCCGACCTTTGCTCACTATTTTGCCTATATCTTTCCGTCCGACATCCGATTGAGTTGATTCTTTTTGCGTTGGATTCCTAAGACAATGAATTTCATTTTATAAGAAATTTGTGAACTTTGAGATTAAATTAATGGTGATTAATTTAATCAAAGTGAGTCGGGAAAGTTTCGAGCATGATTCAGGTGTTTTGTGAAATTCGGATCTGTAGAGATCCGATTGAAGCGATTCTTAAGGCAAAATAAATATAAGACAAGGGGCTAGAAATCATATGAAGACATGAAATGTCAATTTTGCCCTTAGGACTTTTAATTTTGAATTTAAGTTCGGATTGGGGTGTAATTTTGGATTGGGAACACTGTGAGTAATTTGAGTATAACTTTTGATCTGGGAATTGAAATGAGACGATTCTTGTTTTGAATTAAACTAGAGACATAAGGATACAATTGTTATGAAGACATTGAGTTTCAATTCTAGGATTAAGAATGTGAATTTTGGGACTGAAATAATCGTACATAAGAAATGTGTTAGAATATGGATTTTCCCGCACTGCTTTTAGCACATAACTTTTGATGTAGTGCTCGAATTGAGCGCGTCAGTGGCGTTGGATTCGTATGAGTGAGAGGAACATTTATCGAGAAGGAAGTTTTGACAAATTCCTTCAAATCGATAGTGCTGAATCAAACCGCAAGTAAGCGTAACTTTAAGTTTTGAATGGAGGGCAATTTGGTCATTTGACCTTCATTTAATGAAACACATATATGGATGTCGTTTTGGCTTATTAAAAGCCACGAAAGTGGGTGGAATTACAGAAGAGAGAAAGAGAAATAAGAAAGAAGAGAAAGAAGTAGAAGTTTGGTGATGGAGGAAAAGATGAGAGAAAAGATATTTTCGATTTTTCTACTTGTTTCTTAAGGATTTTGGGTTGGTTCCAAGAGAGAAAAGATAGAGGAGCATAAGAGCTTCATTTTAAGCCAAAAAATTGAATTTGGATGAGAAAGAGGTAAGAGAAATTTTTACTTTGAGATTTTGATTAATTTTCGGTTTAGAATTATGACATATAAGATGAGTTTGTGGATTGTGGAATTAATTTTGAAATATATGCTTTAGGTGGGTTTAATTTTGGATGAAAAATTGATTAAGGTTTAGGCTTAATTTTATGATTGCTAATTTTGAGATATTTTGGTGTAGAATTATAGGAAATATGATGAATTGATGATATATGAAATCAATTTCAAGAATTTGTATTTTATGGTATTGAATTGGGATAAATTGGTTTAGGCCAATTTTAAGATTTGGGGATTTTTGAAATTGAGGATTTAAATAGTTTGGAATTAATGTGAATTGATGAATTGTGAGATTAATTTTGAAGAAATTATGTTTTATGAGATTTAATTTGGGTGTATTGGTTTAGCCAATTTTGAAAATTGGGGATTTTCAAAATTGGAGATTGAAATAGCTTGGAGTTATGATAGTTATGTTTTCCTATGGTTGAGTTTGAGAATTATGCAAATTATGATGATGAATTTGGATGTTATTGGCTTAGGGATTTTTAAATTGAAGAAAGAAGAAGGAATTTGGAGAATTGACTATTTGACAAGCTTCTAGCGTCATTTCGAAAGTGGTAGCATATTTATATTTTGATTTATAAGTTAAATATTACTTTTCAAAATTTGAGAAAATGAAAGAAAAGATTTTCGTATTTTGTTTATTTGAATGATTTTGGAAAATTATTACAAGCGTAAATTCATTGCTTTAAATGATTTGATAAACCGATAGAAATTCAAAAATGCATTTGTTGTGTATGCATTGAATGATTTGATTTCTGAAATTAGAATTGAATGATGAATTGATCAAATTGTATGCTTTATGTGAATGTGTGGAAAATTAAGAAATTGAAAAGTGCCTTCGCAATCCGACTTTTCGTTTTCGATTATGTGTTTTAATGGGTTTGGTAGGTCCTTGGTGAGTCGTACTGCTCTATGTGTATAGCCTTCTCCCGGCTGCCCGCTAGTGACACGGAGCTCCGATTTCGGACTCCCTCACGGCTACACTGGACCGCTATGCGGGAAAGTGTAATGCGTTCTCGTTTCACGATCGCATGTGACCGCTTATGGATCGCATGCAAGATCGCTCTGCTTGGACCTAGCTGCACCATTCGATATGTTATGTGTTTTGATTTGTTTCTATGTTCGGCATTCATGTTTATAAAGTGAGAAATAAAATTGAAATTATGTTGCATTCATATTTATGAAGAATTCGAGAATTTTGAAAAATGAGAAAATGAGATTTTATGAGAAGTTTGGGAAAATTGGAAAGAGTGTGAGAGAAATATTCCAAAGTTAAAAGTTTGAAATATTAGCCCTTTTGGCAAAAAGTTTATAAAGAAATGTTTTCTCGCTTATTTATCGGTTTATAAATGTGTTATCCACGAGCTTCCGAAATCTTCCCCCTTTCATCCTCATCTTGAGTTTGAGGGAGATCGGATGAAAGAATGTGAAGACATCAGTTTACGACATATGTGTCGCTTAGATTTTGTGTATTTTGGATTTTGAGTATGGATCTGCTTTGTGGTTTAAGAAAGGTTTGAAAGAAAATGTATTTGTGTATAAAGTTAAGTATTGTGAATGATTGTGAAATTTGTATAGGAAATTATGGAGAATTTGAGAACATATTGTATGGTTGATTTGGGAATTTGTATAAATTTGAGATATATATTGATTTTGAATTATGAGATTGGTATATTGATTTGAGAAATATGGAAGTATTAGTTTTAGGTTTGTGTTTCACTGGTGTTAGGATTAGGACGGGAGAGTCCGATGGTTCGATATTCGATTAGGGATTATAGAAGTGTATTTTGCCTTTGCGGAAATTTTGGGTTAGGATAAAGGCGGCGTTATTATCTTTTGAAATTTTGCAAAAAATTTTGGATAAAAGTGAGATTTTGGATATGTATAAGTGTATATAAGAGTTTGAGAAATTTGAGATTGGTATGGATTTATATCGATTATGTACATTGTATGGATTTAAGATGATTGGTATATGATTGAGTAACGAGAAAAGAAATGAGAATAAGAAAAAAAAGAAAAAAAATTCATAACGGATTTTGGAACGTCTTAGGATTCCCAACGCAATTATGTTCATTCGATAAGTTTTCTTTGATTATTGTTTCCAGATGTCGGATGTGTCTGCTTTGATTTCGTTTAAGCTATTTTCGCTTCGCATTCGCTTTGCATTTGTTTGAGAAAAGCGCTTCGCTTTCGATTCTTATGCTTTGTTTTCCGCTTTCGTTTTCCTTTCGGTTATGTAGTTGGGTTCGATAGCGGATCCAACATTTAGCTAAGGATAGTGTGCAGTGTATGTAGTTGGGTTTCGGTCCCAACATTTATGGTATCAGAGCCCAGTAATATGATCTTACTTGGGCGTATGAGTATGAATAAGAAATTGATACGAGTTTGTCAAGATAAAAGTGAATTTGTGAGAGTGTGCTAGGTGGTCATTTGATTTTGATGAAAGAAATATGATGGTCTTTAGGAATTTGAAATTGATGTGCATGACTATTTGATTAATTCAAATGATTGGTTTGATTTGAGTGTTAAGAATATGTTTGATTTTGAATGTGTTGAGGAAATTAAGATTAGAACTTCTTGAGAAATTGTGATGAATTGATATAGATGAAAGAATGATGACATAATGATGATTAAACCATATTAGGGTTCCTTAAGAAATGGACCATTAATTTGTGCCCATATATGAAGCAATAATGAGTTATAGATATAGTGTTTTGATATGATATGAGTGATATATGATTTAAGGAAGTGAAAATTTTGAAGAGATTGAGAATATGTATGAAGAGTAAAAAGTGATGAAAAGAAATTGATTATGAGTTGTGGAAAGATATTAGTAAGAAAGTGCTTGATGATCATTGTTTAGAAAGAAATTTATGCAAGAACGAGTTACTTGGAGTTTAAGTAGCGTGAATTTGAGGACGAAATTCTTTTAAGAGGGGAGAAATGTTGGACCCCAAACTTTTGATGATAATTAGAAATATAACAATGAATATTAATGATAAAGAAATTGGTGAGACAATTTATGAATTTAAGAAAATTTGTTGAAATTAAGAAAATTTATGAGAAAAGAATTGTTTAGTTTAGAGGACTTTGATATTTGAATGAATTTATATGGATTATAAGAGGAAAGTGGATGAGTTGACTGAAATGAAGCTACATAGCAAGAATTAGAAAGAAAAATGTGAAAATTTGAAGGATTTAGAAAGTTTGACTTTTGGAGAGAAAGTTTGACTTTGAGAGTTGACTTATGATTTAGACAAAATTTGATAAAATGGTCTTCGAAACTTGTAGGTTATGTGAAGAGATTTTGTGGACATAAAGTTTGTAATTTTGCGATATCGGAGTGAAAGTTATGATCATCAAAGTTTATGTTTGATCGGTTTGACTTTTATATTGGTTGGAACTTTGACTGAGAAATTAACCTAGCTAGAGGTTAATTGAGCTTTGATGTTTTCATGAAAATTGAAGGATTTGTTTTGATCTTTATTTCGATATAAAGTATGAAATTTGTCGATCTCTAACATTAAGTATGATTTTACAAGTTTGTATAGAGGATAGTATCTTTGATCGAAAATGGACTCCGTGAGAGTCGAATTGAGTTTTATGTCCTTCGTGAAAGATGTAGAGCTTTTTTAAGCTTTCTATAGAGACTAAGTTTGTCAAAATTGGAGTTCGGATTAAGAGTTATGAATTTGGAAGTTTTAGATTTAAAATAAAAAATTGGATGTTGGCCTCACGAGCGCCTCGCTAGGCTGACGGGCTCGCCTAGCGGGCGGGCGCCTCAGATGCACCTCGCTAGGCGACGGCTGCCTCAGCGAGGAGGGCCTCTCGCCTCGCGAGGCAAGGCTCGCCTCATGAGCAATGCGTCTCGCAGGCGGCGCCGCGCCTAGCGAGCCGCTTTCGCCTCGCGAGGGCAAGGCTCGCCCTCATGAGTTAGGCTCAGCGCCTTCCACGCCTGCTTTGCTTCTTAAATTTCTTGATTTATTTGTTTTCAATCCACCTTTGCTCACTATTTTGCCTATATCTTTCCGTCCGACATCCGATTGAGTTGATTCTTTTGCGTTGGATTCCTAAGACAATGAATTTCATTTTATAAGAAATTTGTGAACTTTTGAGATTAAATTAATGGTGATTAATTTAATCAAAGTGAGTCGGGAAATTTTCCGAGCATGATTCAGTGTTTTGAAATTCGGGATCTGTAGAGATCCGATTGAAGCGATTCTTGAGGCGAAATAAAGATAAGACAAGGGGCTAGAAATCATATGAAGACATGAAATGTCAATTTTGCCCTTAGGACTTTTAATTTTGAATTTAAGTTCGGATTGGGGTGTAATTTTGGATTGGGAACACTGTGAGTAATTTGAGTATAACTTTTGATCTAGGAATTGAAATGAGACGATTCTTGTTTTGAATTAAACTAGAGACATAAGGATACAATTGTTATGAAGACATTGAGTTTCAATTCTGGGATTAAGAATGTGAATTTTGGGACTGAAATAATCGTACATAAGAAATGTGTTAGAATATGGATTTTCCCGCCTTTGTTTACATAACTTTTGATGTAGTGCTCGGAATTGAGCGCGGTCAGTGGCGTTGGATTTGTATGAGTGAGAGGAACATTTCTCGAGAAGGAAGTTTTGACAAATTCCTTCAAATCAATAGTGCGAATCAAACCGCAAGTAAGCGTAACTTTAAGTTTTGAATGGAGGGCAATTTGGTCATTTGACCTTCATTTAATGAAACACATATATGGATGTCGTTTTGGTTTATTAAAAGCCATGAAAGTGGGTGGAATTACAGAAGAGAGAAAGAGAAATAAGAAAGAAGAGAAAGAAGTAGAAGTTTCGGTGATGGAGGAAAAGATGAGAGAGAAAGATATTTTCAATTTTTTCTACTTGTTTCTTAAGGATTTTGGGTTGGTTCCAAGAGAGAGAAAGATAGAGGAGCATAAGAGCTTCCTTTTAAGCCAAAAAATTCAATTTGGATGAGAAAGAGGTAAGAGAAATTTTCTACTTTGAGATTTTGATTAATTTTCGTTTAGAATTATGACATATAAGATGAGTTTGTGGATTGTGGAATTAATTTTGAAATATATGCTTTAGGTGAGTTTAATTTTGGATGAAAAATTGATTAAGGTTTAGGCTTAATTTTATGATTGCAATTTTGAGATATTTTGGTGTAGAATTATAGGAAATATGATGAATTGATGATATATGAAATCAATTTCAAGAATTTGTATTTTATGGTATTGAATTGGGATAAATTGGTTTAGGCCAATTTTAAGATTTGGGGATTTTGAAATTGAGGATTTAAATAGTTTGGAATTAATGTGAATTGATGAATTGTGAGATTAATTTCAAGAAATTATGTTTTATGAGATTTAATTTGGGTGTATTGGTTTAGGCCAATTTTGAAAATTGGGGATTTTCAAAATTGGAGATTGAAATAGCTTGGAGTTATGATAGTTATGTTTTCCTATGGTTGAGTTTGAGAATTATGCAAATTATGATGATGAATTTGGATGTTATTGGCTTAGGATTTTTAAATTGAAGAAAGAAGAAGGAATTTGGAGAATTGACTATTTGGACAAGCTTCTAGCGTCATTTCGAGGTGGGTAGCATATTTATATTTTGATTTATAAGTTAAATATTACTTTTAAAATTTGAGAAAATGAAAGAAAAGATTTTCGTATTTGTTTATTTGAATGATTTTGGAAAATTATTACAAGCGTAAATTCATTGCTTTAAATGATTTGATAAACTGATAGAAATTCGAAAATGCATTTGTTGTGTATGCATTGAATGATTTGATTTCGAAATTAGAATTGAATGATGAATTGATCAAATTGTATGCTTTATGTGAATGTGTGGAAAATTAAGAAATTGAAAAGTGCCTTGAGCAATCCGACTTTTCGCTTTCGATTATGTGTTATGTGGGTTTGGTAGGTCCTTGGTGAGTCATTATTGTCTCTATGTGTATAGCCTTCTCCCACTGCCCGCTAGTGGCACGGAGCTCCGATTTCGGACTCCCTCACGGCTACACTGGACCGCTATGCGGGAAAGTGTAGTACGTTTCATTTCACGATCAGCACAGACCGCTATGGACTGCAAGCATGCGATCTGTGTTGGACCTAGCTGCACCATTCGATATGTTATGTGTTTTGATTTGTTTCTATGTTCGGCATTCATGTTTATAAAGTGAGAAATGAAAATTGAAATTATGTTGCATTCATATTTATGAAGAATTGAGAATTTTGAAAAATGAGAAAATGAGATTTTTATGAGAAGTTTGGGAAAATTGAAAGAGTGTGAGAGAAATATTCCAAAGTTAAAAGTTTGAAATATTAGCCCTTTTGGCAAAAAGTTTATAAAGAAATGTTTTCGCTTATTTATCGGTTTATAAATGTGTTATCCACGAGCTTAGAAGCTCCCCTTTCATCCCCATCTCCGTGTTTCGAGGTGAGATCGGATGAAAGAATGTGAAGACATCGCTTTCGACATATGTGTCGCTTAGATTTTGTGTATTTTGGATTTTGAGTATGGATCTGTTTGTGGTTTAAGAAAGGTTTGAAAGAAAATGTATTTGTGTATAAAGTTAAGTATTGTGAATGATTGTGAAATTTGTATAGGAAATTATGGAGAATTTGAGAACATATTGTATGGTTGATTTGGGAATTTGTATAAATTTGAGATATATATTGATTTTGAATTATGAGATTGGTATATTGATTTGAAAATATGGAAGTATTAGTTTTAGGTTTGTGTTTCTGCTGGTGTTAGGATTCCTGACGGGAGAGTCCGATGGTTCGATATTCGATTAGGGATTATAGAAGTGTATTTTGCCTTTGCAGAAATTTTGGGTTAGGATAAAGGCAAATTATCTATGCCAAAATTTTGGTAAAAAAATTTGGATAAAAGTGAGATTTTGGATATGTATAAGTGTATATAAGAGTTTGAGAAATTTGATATTGGTATGGATTTATATCAGATTATGTACGACTGTA
The DNA here is from genome assembly GCA_029891385.1 of Erythroxylum novogranatense. Lineage (NCBI taxonomy): Eukaryota > Viridiplantae > Streptophyta > Magnoliopsida > Malpighiales > Erythroxylaceae > Erythroxylum > Erythroxylum novogranatense. Next base: position 23,692,582 of record CM057230.1, on the reverse strand, counting down.
TGGATTTAAGATGATTGGTATATGATTGAGTAACGAGAAAAGAAATGAGAATAAGAAAAAAAAAAGAAAAAAAAATTCATAACAGATTTTGGAACGTCTTAGGATTCCTAACGCGATTATGTTCATTCGATAAGTTTTCTTTGATTATTGTTTCCGGATGTCGGATGTGGCTGTTTTGATTTCGTTTCGCTATTTTCGTTTCCGCATTCGCTTTGCATTTGTTTCGAGTGTGCGCTTCGCTTTCGATTCTTATGCTTTGTTTTCCGTTTCGTTTTCCTTTCTGGTTATGTAGTTGGGTTCCGGTAACGGGATCCAACATTTAGCTAAGGATAGTGTGCAGTATATGTAGTTGGGTTTCGGTCCCAACATTCTAAACCATAAAATCAAGCCAAACTCAAACTACATTTCATAACTTACCTTGAATCTTTACTCAACCCAAGGGTTTCTTGTATCAAAATAAAGCTTAGACTCTCCTCTTCACTTTTTCTTCTTGCTCTTTCTTCAAAAACTCACTCACTTTCATGGAAATGCCAAAACCCTAGCAAGCTCCTTTCTTCTTCTCCTTTAAATTTCGTAAATCTCACTTCTTCCTACACTAACTCACTTAAACTCCTCCTTTTATACTTCTTCTCTAATCCACTTAAGCCCAAAAGGCCCAAGCCTTCATTTAATTCCTTCTTCTTTCATTTTTTCCTACATCCTCCTTACTTCCTCTTTATCCTACAACTTACTTAGGCCCAATTATCTTTAAGCCCATTTTATCTTTCTTTTCTTTCCTACCTCATTAAAACCCAACTAATTCATTTAATTCCATTAACTCATTACCTAACATCTTTAATGCCAACTCATATTACTCAATGTCAAGTTAATTAATGTTAACATAATTTACTTAATTACTCTAATCATGTTTAATTACATAAAAATTTTGGGGCTAACATAAAGTCTCATACTACTATCATTTTTCCTTATAAACATTAGAGCTCCCCAAAGTGACATACTCGGTCTAATGAAGCCCTTCTCCAATAATTCCTTTAACTACTTTTTCAGTTCATGTAACTTAAAAATAGCCATCTTGTGGAGTACAATAGAAATTAGTGCAACTATAGGCATAGTCTCAATGATGAAATCTATCTTTCATTGAGGTAGTAAACTTGAAAATTCCTCTAATAATACCTCTAAAAACTCCCTCACTAGATGAATATCCTCAAACCTAGGACTCACCTCCCTCATGTCTATAATATGAGTTAGATATGCCTTATATCCATCCAATATCAGTCGTTTAACAATCATGGCTAAGATCACACAAGTTGGAACTACTTTACGATTCCCCACAAATATCACCATTTATTTTCTTGAAGATTCTATCATCATCTCCTTTGCATAACAATACATTATAGCCTAGTGTTGTGCCAACCAATCCATTTTGATAATCACATCAAATTGCTTCAAACCCATCACTATCAAGTCAACCGGTAACTCAACTCTACCAATCGTCACTAGCATCCCCCTTCTCATACTATTCACTATCTTACAGTCTCCCACTGGCAACCACACTCTCATATCATATCCTAATGGACTAACCTCCTATGGAACTCTAGAGGCAAATTTTAAAGATATGTAGGAATGTATGGATCTTGGGTCTATTATCACATAACTCTTAATATCAAATAATGAAATCATACTAGAATTGACATTATTGGTTACGAGTGCCTACTCCTTCATCATATGGTATATCCTCTACCACTAACTCTACTACCAAGTCAACCTGAACCTTTAGTTGAACTAAAAGCACCATTCTAACCACGTACTTTCTTCTTTGCCCTCACTCTTGAACTCCTCAATATTGTCGGAATGTTTCTCTATAAATTCCCTCACTCTCCACAAGATATAACATGACTGACTGATCCTAGTAAGTCCCTAACATGATCCTCCGTGAACTCTCACATAGGTAGCACAACTATGTACCCCTCCAAATCCTCTATTAAAAGGTCTTCTGAACCTCTGACTATTCCCTTTGATGATCCATCCGATGGTGCGCTAATAATGTTATGTTATCTTAAATCCCTACCAGCTCCTTGATCTCCACTAAATTTGTAGAAACTACCACTCTTTCTAGATATAGTACTGGCTCTCTTAGACCTCTTACACCAATAGATCACGAATGACTAGTTTCCTTCTTAATATAATAGCTCCCTTCTCCATAATGTCCCTCTGGTTGCCTCTTCAGCTCTCCCCTCCTTTTGTCTTGTTCTATCACATCGTTTACTCTGAGTGAAATCTCTAATAACTTCTTGAAATCATAAGTAACAGCTCTCAAACCTAAACGAATATATATCCTCGCACCTACTCAAATTAATAACATATGTCCTATGTATTTGCCACAACCTCTAATGCTTACTTAACCAAAGTCAAAATGAGTCTCATACTTTGCCACATACATCTCCTCTATTTGAATCGGACTTATAATCTTCTTTTGATCCTAATATACCTATGGAGTGTATTTGTCTCTAAAATCTCTCTAGAACTCCTACTAAGTTATCTCCTATGACTCATAAGATGTCTTCACTGACTTCCACTAAATTAGTGTGTTGCCCTAGAATAATGAAACAATGTACTTCAACCTTCTTAATAACGTATACTCCAAATAGTCTAAAACTAACTCTAATTGCTCTCACCATGCCTTAGCCATCTTAAGATTAGTAGTGTCTCAAAATTCACTACATCCATCTTACAGATTTGTTCATAGTTACGGTCGACCCCAAAATCAACTTAGGTTAGAGCCATCGTAACAGCCTACTGCATCATCTATAAGAACAACATCATATAATATGGCACTGACATCTCTCCTCTTTCTTGATCCACTCCAGCACCCCTTGATCAGGCACATCCGGAGTACATATCAACTTACTCGATTCCTTAGTCGACTTTAGGCTAACAATATCATCTCCTGAAACTAAAATTTTATTAGTCTAAAAAAACGATGTTCATCAATAACAAAAATTATCTGCACAAGCATAACCATCTTAAAGTGTAACATCAAAACATATATACAATAAAACAATTTTACTCAATTTGATCTAATGGCCTTACTTAGATTATACATTGTCTATCATGTGTATTGGGATTATCGATAATCTCTTTATCTCCTAAAAAGAAAATATAGTGGTAAGAAGTGGGTTGCCTACTTAGTAAGGGTAACCTAACCATACCCTTAAAATTAAATCACTCAATATATATTGAAAATAGTCTAATGATAAAATATAAATATAATAATAAACTACATAAGCAATACTCAACATGTTCAACCCTCAACACATCCAAAACAATTTATCATTGATTAATAATAATATTTTATTTTAATTATTACCATTTATGTTTTTCTTTTATTAATTGAATTGATTGGGCCTTACTTAATCTAGTATGTTTACATTCAATGGTCTATCGACTCATCTCTAATCATCATAATCAGTCACTAAGTTGAAACGTAACCAGATGTGTAAATATCAGCACAAGGTATCTTAATCCTTTAATATAATATAGTACCCTAGTACCATTCCAATACCTAGCTATTAACATAGGATATTCCCAAGACTTAGGATACTCTCGTACTACTATAATATCTAACCATTAGTATAGGGTATCCTCGAGACCCGGGATGTCCTAGAATCTACTCCACATATAGGTACCTGGCTATAACTCATTCATAACTCAACACCATCAATCTATGACCATCAAATATAAACTACCATAAGCAAGCGACATATTCACAACTGTCACTGTTTATTATCAAACTATTATAATCCACCCTCTATTTAATTTCATGAATGTAATTTATCTTATCCTAAAATTCTTAATTATACATGTACACAATTGAAAATTTTAATTATCATACTTTTCTCAAATTATCGGTGATACACGCCATAACACGTAATAAAATATAAACATTGAATATTTTGTACCTTATCAATTATTTATTTAATAAATAAATTTGTTACAAAATATATATTTCAAATCCACATATTTAATTATTTAATCATTAATTTAATTAATTACTAATTCAAAATATGATTTACTAATAAAAATAATTTATTAATAACAAAATTCACAATGTTATGAATCGTACTATTATAAGTGTACAATTTAAGGTTATCTTTACGATTTTCTGACTCAAATAATCCAATTGCACTTAATAATCCAAAATTACCTCATTTTACTACTTTATCTTTAATTATTAAAATATCCTTACTTTATCTTACCACCATAAGTACCGAAAGACCCTTAAATATTAAAATTCCTATTTTACCCTCACATTCTTTTATTATTACTAAAATACCCTTATAGGAATTAAATTATAATTTTATCATTTAATATTCACATTTCCTACTTCTCCCTTAATAAATCTTAAATTTCCTAAAATTTCTTTTCTTCTCTATCCCATCATCACCTCTCCTTTTCTAATTTCCTCCTTTTCTAATAAAAGGGATAGAATTTAGTTGGAAATCTTACCTAAAGTTTTATAACTTTCTAATAGAATTTTGGGTTGTTAATCTCCATAATTTCCTCTTTAATATAACTGCAAAACAAACAAATGAGGAAATACATGAGAAAAGCTTCACATGCAGAAGAAAGATGGTGTTTTTGTAGACTTACCACCTGAAAATATGGAGAAAAGGAAGGAGAAGGGAGCATTATGTTTGTAATTTTATATAAAAAAAAATTGTATAGTAAGTATATAGGTCGTAACTTGTAATATAAAAGATATCGTTCCTAAAAGGATTGGATTATTCATTTAACACAACTTGAATGCACTTTGTCTAAGGTGATAAAATATTGAATTAATTGAATTAAAATAAATTAACTGAATTAAAATAAACTAATGAAACTAAACAATTGAATAAGTTAAGAATAAGAATAAAGGTAATCAATAATGGAAACTTAGGGACTATTTTATCCTTGTTTTGTCTTCCCTTTATCTTGTTAGTTCAATTATGCTTAATCCTAGATATCTTAAGATTTTGATTACCCTCTCTAGAGATCTAATCAAGTAATCTCAATTCAAATAGATAAAAATTGAGTTGCGACCTTTCGATTAACAAAACTACTTCTAACTACTTAACTGGATTTGAAGTAATCCTAATGATAATTAACTCATAATTAAGATTTCTTTTCAATTGTTTATTAATATGATATTTGTAGGTCCATTAAGGTATCAACTCTTGTTGAGCAATTTAACACGTATAGCTTTGATTCAATCTCTCGATTTCTTATTAAGTATAAGAAAGCAATACCATATCGAATTCAACAAGAATAAAGTTAAACAAAACAATTCAATAATAAGCCCTGATATGGATCTAGAAATCCATAACCACGTGCAACACATCACTATTCAAAATTAACATTCAAGACAATGAAATATAGGAAGAGAAAAGAAAGAAAACATTTTAAATCTTGATTTGGAAATTTTAGAAAATTGAGTTGATCATGATGTTTTCACTTTTGATCTCTTTGTTTACGATGTAACATCCTTTTTTATTTTTTGGCCTTAAATACTTCTTAAGTCTTTTAAGGTTCTTTCTAGAGTTTTTCCACTTGATTTGGTTCCAAAAATAGCTTTGAAATGTTAAAAACACAAAAAATTTGCAAGCTAGAAAGTGTCTATGCACGATCATGCATTGTGGATGTATGATTGTACATGATCGTGCATAGGCCTTTAATGTGCAGTCAAGTTATGTTTTTTGTTACTTTCACTATTTTATTCAAAATAATAGTCCTCGTTATTATTCAAAAAGATTACTTTTGTTGGGTCCTGAGATCCGGAGCCTAATTCTTGAACCATAAAACATGAACATATTCCAAGAATTTACCTTAACCATTATTGGTTCATCATAAGATGTGAGCGCGCGTATTACCTTAAAGAGTTATTTCTAAGAACCCTCATTAGCCATCATCCTATAAGAGTAGTGTGCCCAGACTAGTCAAACACTAAAATCATAATTTGACTTCTTCAACACAATTGTAGCTCCATGTATCTAGTTTTTTTTTACTAAGAATCATCTCAATCAGAGCTCTACAGTTCGAGATATAAGTAAAAATACCAAAGTATGTTTAGTAAACAACCAATCCATGCTCTTCTAATCAATTTCCTCAAAATTGCTCCATCAATCTTTTCCAAATCAACACTAATGGATACCAATTTTTATAGAGAGGCATAAAAATGTCTTAGGAATCTATTACTTCAAGAATCACTTCATTCGGAGGTTAGATGAAGAAGTTATGGCCAAAAGAGTCCAACATGTTTATGTCCTTAATCATTTTGTACCTGTGTTGACGTAATTGTCATAACTTTTGCTACAGATGTTGGATTGATGTCGTTTTTAAACCTTTTAAAAGTAGACTTCTAGATCTACAACTTTTATCAGACTACAAAGTGAGATTCTACCTCTAAAATGGCCAAAATTGTCATTTACTGTAGCTATCCCATGAATGTCTGTTTAACGGACATCTATATCCGTTTAACGGACATAAACTGGCCTGGAAGCCATTTTCACTCAAGAAGGTCCATTTAACGGACATTGGCGAGATAGGGGGTCCTTTTCACCCGAGAAGGTCCGTTAAATGGACATGAGTGTTCCCCAAACACCTCCAAAGCCTCCCCAATGCTTCCCACATCTATTTTAACATCATATTCACCCATAATCTTCCCAATTTCACCCCTTCTAGTGCAATACCTCTTTAAATCCATCCAAACACCATCTTTATCCCATTACATCCTCTAATACCTACTCATTTGATTCATCAAAACCACTAATTCTCATCATTCACCATAGCTATCATGTACATACCTCCTATATAACAACATCACTTATAATGCTCATATCTCTCAACTCCAATACCTATACTTTATATCTTTGGAAAGCTAAGAGGATAATCTACAACTTTCATGAAGACAACTTTGTCTAATTCATCGTATATTAATATAGATTTTCTTCTCAAGTCAGAACACATATTTTACCTCATGGAAAACTTGAAAAATTTTCCAACTTCACTTCCTCTATTGCAATACCATTCATATCAATTTCCACTACCAATTGGAATTTATCAAACTCTCAACCTCAATTCATTTGAATATTTATATTCAACTACATCTCATCATTCATGATTCCTATCTTTCTTTCCACAACATCTCACTTATGTATATATATATAACAACAATTTATGTTCAAAGTTCATCCACTCGAGTGGAAAACTTCTCCAAATATATCTAAATCCAACTCAACTCATATCATCCATACCCAATTCAGATTTCATTAACTTCATAAAATAAGTGTTTACAAAGCTTTAATGGCATCTCATGCCACAATACATCATCAATATCAAAATCTAAAATACAAAAGATGCAAAACCCAATAGTTCTCGAAATGCATCTAAAGTCTTGCTTTTACAAACTCTAACTTCTAATACAAAATATGCATAATTGAAATGATGCTTTGACTCTTGATTTCTCGATCTCATTCTTTTTACCTGAAGATGGGACAAAAAGGGGGTGATCTTGGAAGCTCGTGGATAACAGTTTATAATCGATAACAAGCAAAATCATTGAAATTACTCATTTGTCATAGAAAACTTTTATTAAATTCAAGAAAATCATAGTTCTTAACCAATTCACAATAACACAAATCATGTATGCATCAACTTGACAATTCATATATGCAATGTACAATAAATGGCTTGAGAGTTCTATGGAACAAAACGGAGAAACGAAGTTTACGCCGTGAACGAAACGAGTCCACTTTTCGGATCTCGTAGGTCACAAGCGGGCAGTCGAGAGAAGGCTTTATGTCGACGTGCACGTGACTACGAAACGGTTCCTCTCTCGTCCAAACACAATCAAAGCTTATGCTCAATCCATTCACAATTTCATATTCTTATGCTTTTTCTTCTTTCCATTCAAATCAAAATGCTATGACACAATTCAATGACATAACATGATCATATATCACAACGCATTTTTCAACATTCATAACAATTCAAATCCAATCCATTAAACATATACACACATATAAGCAAAATCTATAAATCATTTAAAAATAATATATGGACATCTATGAAGTACTTGAAATCATTTTATTCTCTTGATTTGGAAAAACTTTATTGGCTCATTATTCAATTATAAACATGAAACCCACCTTATTTTGCTTGAGAAACCAAACTCAATTGTTCCCTTTCTCTTGCTCTTAGATAAGGTTTCTCTTTATTTCCTAAATCAAATCAATTTCCCATTCAATTCCAATTCAATAAAAATCCCTAAAACTTCAAATTCACAACAAATGAAATTAACTCAAATCAAACTCAAACCTAATTTACCTGTTGGGCCCCAAAAATTTTTATTTTATTTGAATTGATTATTTATTGATTTATGGATTTATTCGTTAATTATTTTTATTTTGCCTTAATTGATTTAATTATGTGTTTATATAGATATTTTATGTTGGGCTTGGGATTAGAAGTTAGAAATTAAAATAAAGGCTTGGACTTAATGTTGGAAAGTATGGGCTTAGAGAATAAGTGGAGTTATGGGTAGTGGGCTTGTAAGGAGGAGGGGAGTCCAAAAGGAAATGCAAGAGAGCTTAAAGGAGTATCAAAACTACATAGTTTTGAGGTAGGGCTTTAAGTTGTGATATAAAAGGAATTAAAGGAAGAGTAGGAAGCAAGTTTTCAGAAGCCAAGGAGAAGAAGAAGAAATCGTGAGCAAGGCAAGCAAGAAGAGCTTTCAAGAAGGAGAGGCAGAGCCAGTAGGAGGCTTGAAGGAAAGAAGAAAGAAGGAGAAAAAGGAAGAGGAAGCTACTTGTGAGAGGTAAGTTCTAGTCTTGCTATGTTAGGTTCAAGTATGAGATGAAATGGAAGTTAGGGTTTGTGTAGAGATTGAAGAAAAGTGGAAGAGAAGGTGAGATCTATGGATTTTGGGACTTTCTCACTAAGGTTATGGTTATTCTAGCATATATGGCTTATGGGTAGGTTAGGTTTAAAGTTTATTTTATCATTGCTTGATTTCTTGAATGCTATGACTTTCCTTTGGATTGTATTTAGTGAATGGAGTATGTTTTGATTGAAGGAAATCCATAGAACCCCACTCAAGACAAGGAGAAAGGGCAATCTTGAATTCGGATTTCTACGATAGGTGGGTAACATTTTTATAGTTGTTGTGTAATGGGCAAATGCCCTATGTGTGCTATCTTTGTTAATTGTGAGTATATTGAAAGTGTATTTCCCTTGATTTGAATGAAAAGAACGAAACTATGATGATTTGATACAATGAAAGAAGCATAAAATGCTATTTTTGTGTTGTGATTGGGCAAGAGAGAACCTATATCGTTAGTCACGTGCACGTTGACCCCTAGCCTTCTTCCGGCAGCTCGCTTGTGGCCCACGAGATCTGAAAATGGACTCGTTGTGTTTACGATAAACTTCGATTTATTCGTTGTGTTTAAGAAACTCTCGAGCCAATTGTGTGCATTACATCTTTTAATTGTGATTATGATGCATAATATGTGGTTGATTGATATAAATTCGTATGTTTTACTTTATGTGATGATTTTGGATTATTTTGTTTCATATGATAAATTTCTATTGCTTCAGATCCTTTTTTTGTGTTGTGTGGTCCATTACTCGATGGCTATAAGCGTGTTAGCCACTGAGCCGTGTTTCGCTCACCCCATTCTCCCTCCTCAGGTGCAAATTCTAGTTGATTGCGAAACCTTGCAAGGCATCGAACATAACTCCAAGAATCCTAGAAACTGTTGTATTAAGTTAGTAACTAGCTTTTGGAATAGCTTTGTAAGCATATTGATCATTGAGTATCTCATCTTTTGTATTTTGTACTTGATCTTGATGAATATGTCAATATGTAACCAAAGCTATGCATGAATCTTTGTTATGATTTGAAATGAGAATGAGAGCTCTAATACTCTCTTCATGTGAACTTGTTGACTCAACGTCTCGTGTATGGTTTTAAAATGGTGTGTATGAGTATTATTAATTGTTGAAGTTCTCGCAAATTTCTGGGCTGATGTGCTCTTTGAGTTAGATTTGAGTGTTTTGCGCTTTTAGCCAAATTTCTGGGTTGTTTTAGGTTGAATAGGATCATTTAGACTTGTTGAAGGTGTTAGACGAGCTGTAGAGCTTGTTCATGAGGTATAATGAGCTATTTTTGAGGTATTGATTGCAAAGTGTGAGTTGTTAGAGTCAGATGCAGGTGTTGTCTAAATGGCAGATTTTAGGCTGAAGATTTGAGTCAACTTTTGACCCTTATAGGGTTGAAGTTTAAGTCTGTGATTTTCATGAAAGTTGTAGATTTTTCTCTTAGCTTTCCAACGAATCAAACCGTGTCTAATTTGGAGTTCTGAGTATAAAGTTATGCATCTTTTAAGTAGAGACGTTCTGGGGAGAAGTGAGACGCAGTTATTGTTTTTGCGTCTCAGTTGACTTTTTCACGTCTCGATTGACTTTTAAGTCCTCAGATTGACTTTTTGCGTCTCGATTGACTTTTTATGTCCGAGTTGACTTTTTAAGTCTCAATTGACTTTTTAGGTCTCGCTTTTATCGTCTGCTTACATTTATCAATCCTTTTCCTTCTTGGCCATAACTTTTTGCATGCACCTCCGATTGACCCTATTTTTGAAGCGATAGATTTCTAAGACATTTTCTATATTTCTACACCTGATTTATCAGTTTTGTTTTAATTTGAAAAGGTGTTTTAAAACAAAGTGTGATAGTCATTAATAAAGTCCTAATATATTTCACTTATTTTGAAATATCTTGAGCTATAAAGCTCTGATTAGGCGATTCTTGTTTTAAATTAAACTAGAGACCTAAACCTACAAGTTTTATGAAGAAACCGATCAGCAAGCTAGCCTCTAAGGTTTTCAAATTTTGACGAAGTCAATAAAGTGTTCGATTTGACTATTTTGGTTATAACTTTTCATTTCGATCCGAATTGAAGCGTTTTCATGGCGCTTAGAACCGTGAGAGCGTAAGGAACATATTTTCTTAAAAAGCCTTTCCAACTTTTCTATTATAAGTTTCCCTATTGTGGTGAGTTATGGGTCTTCTATGTCAAGTGTCTTGGTGTGGTCCGAATGTTGGGCCTCGGAGACGGGGTCCAACATACCCATAATCGATCTAGGCTAGAAAACCCAAAAACTAGCTTAAAAACCCTAAAATCAAATGGGTTCCTCTTAAACCATCTTCTTTCTACATCCCCAACACAAAAACCTTTTTCTCTTTTTAACTCCTTCTCTAACAAAGCAAAAAGAGAAATAAAGCTTACCTTGAACAAATCTTCTTGCTTCTTCTTCTTCTTTCCTTCTTCTTCTTCTTTCCTTCTCCTTTTCTTCTCTCCACGACTCTCTCTCTCTCCCTCTTGTCTCTTCTAATTTTCGTTTTCTTCCTCTACAAATGCAAGCCAAGCCTTCTTTCTTCCTTTTATACCCTTAATGGATCCAAAATGCCTACTTTTCCCTTCACTTAAAGCCTTGTGTCTTTTAAGCTTAAATGACTTGCCAACTTTGCCCTTGATATCATCTTACTACCTTAATTAAATTAACACATGTCATAAAGTCTTGCTCATATTAACATGCTAATGAACTTCACAAAATAACATAATCAATCTATCAATACCTCAAAATTATTCAAATCATGCCTAGCTCCTTCCAAAAGTCTAGACGTTTTCTAATAAGGTAATTGAAGGAATATGATAACACTTTCTTCTAGAAAAATGTTCGCCATTGTCTTAAATTTCTAATGACACCAAAATCATTCAATTTGGTTTGGTAAACTGAAATTTATACCTCAAAAATTTCCAAACTATTCTTATATCAAACATTATTCTACGCTCAACTCCTATCCAAAATTGATATTCTTAGAGACTAAATTAAAATCAATTTCATCGCACAATTTGTAGCACTATGCATCTAGTTTACTCCAAATTAAAAATCATCTCACTTAGATAACTAGAGAAAAAGTTATGACTAAAACACTGAAACATAGTTAGGGAACATGCTTCAAACAACATTTTCTAGCTTATGACTTCCAACATTTCGCATAAAAATTTTCTAACTTCTAAGAAAAGTTTGGGGTCCAACAACTTTAGTCCTTCCAATTGGCTAGATCTCATTCAAATTTAGTTGACTTTGATTCACTCAATAGCCAACTAAACTTAAATTATGTAAGTAATAATTTTATTAATCACGTCTCATGTGACTCCTAAATCGCTAAATGATAACTCTTGCCAAAATATATCTTATATGTTATTTATAAACTTGTCTCTAAATTCATATGATCATGAGTCATCATCCAAATTGTGCTAATTTAGTTAAATAGAACCTATTTATGTAAGATAAAACATATTTGAGTTAAATGAGCCTTTAGTCACTCAAAGAAGCCTTATAATAAACAAAATTATAGTTTTATTATTAAATAATGAAGGCAACAATTATATTCTTAACATGTATTTAATATTTTAATAAGGGATTTAATTTTATTTGTCTTATCAAAGATAATATTACATGTAATAGTATCTCTCTCTCTCTCTCTCTCTCTCTCACACACACACAAAACATGCAATTTATCAAACATATAAATAAAGCATACAACTTATGCCCTCATAATCAAATCATATACATAAAATATCAAGCTTAATTTGATTCTAATTATTAATCTTCTTAATCTAAAATAATATTTACAACTCTTTAGAAAAATTAAATTAGATTAAAATAATTGATTTCTAAATAAATTAAATTAATATTCTAAATAAAATTTTAATTTGAATTAAAACAAATTTTGAATTTAATTGGAAACTATTTTCAACTCTCTTGACTTCTTTAAAAATTTAATTGATCATAATTTTCTATAAATTGTTCTTCCGACTTATTATAATTTTCAAATTTTATAAGTAACACATTATAATCCAATTAGAAAATTATTTCTAATCTAATTAGAAATAACCTTTCCTTAATTAGAAAACCTTTTTAATATTAAAGGAAACTACTTCCAAAATTAAATAAAACATTGTTACTTTAATTAAGAAAGTCCTTTACATTATCTAATTAGAAAATCTTTTCTAATCTTTCCTTAATAAATTAGAAAACTATTTTCAAAAATATTTCAGAAATATCTTTTTATTCATTAATAAATAAAAAATTTCAAATTTTAATCAAGAAAATACTTTTCTAATAAATAAAAATTTGTTGATTATAAATAAAGAAACAATTTCTAAATAAATAAAATAATAATTTTATTTATAAAATATTTAATTTAATTTATATCAATCAAATTGAAATAAATAAATTTAACTAATAAACATCTTTCTTAGTCACTTAAGAAAACTTTTTAGTTTTAAGGAATTTAATTAATTAATTTCAATATAATTGAAAATAATTAATTCTAATTGTAGAAACTTCTTTTCTAAAATTTAATTAGGAATCAACATAATTATTAATCTTAATCAAATTAAGATAAAATTTACTTTAGTTTTGAATTTGAATTTGAATTTGAATTTTAAAATAATTTTAAATTTTGTTTGGAAATATGTTTTAGAATACTCTATTCCAAACCAAGGATAACTTTGTTCATGTTTAGATTACTTTAACCCTAACCAAACATGCCTTATTTTAACACTTGAATATGTTTATCCTTATACCTAAACAAACCTTATTCTAAGTTATGGTTAAGGTTTTTTTTTGTGTTGTGACATTAAGGTTTTCTTAAAGGATGAAGATGGGTAATTTGGAAACAGATAAAACTATTCTAGGATTAGAATAGTATTTAGAAATAAGGTTATGGTTGTTCTAGGTTAAGAATACCTACCGGCTACCGTTGCCCTGCTCCTTCCGCCACCGTTGTTGTGTCTCCCAGCCAGTAGTTGCCTCCTTGAAGCTGCAACTCCTCCACGCGTGAACGACAACACTTGCCTCACTCACCCACAGCCCACAAGCTGTAAGCCATCCCGAGAAGCTTCAAAAGCGCCTCCAGTAAGCGCTCAGAATGTTGTCTCCTTGTTCCAATTATCGTGCCTCATCGTAGAACAACCATGCATCACTATAAACTCCCAACCACGAGTCCAACTGTGCCTGTTGTTTGGAGTTGCCTTATGCCACCATCAATCGACACGCCTACAATTTGACGTCTCTAAGCTCTTGCCACCAGCCAACTTATTGCTCCAACACTCAACCACAAAACCCAAGCCAACTAGCTATGGCCACCGTTGTGTGGATATTTCCAATCAAATCATGATCAAATTACACCATTTCCTTATTTACAATTCCTGGCTTTGTAACTCTAAACCAACCCTATAGCTTAACCATTTAGGATTTCAAGTCTTCTGGAAATTGACAAATAATCTAAACTTTTCATATTTTTACAAACTTAAATAACAAAACTATATGTTCATCAAGTTGCCATTAATTATAAACAAATTGGGTGTTTTCTAAGACTGGCGGGCCTAGGGTAAGTTTCCAACCTTTCCTTATAATAATACCAAAATAATTCTGGGTAGGTTTACTATGATTTTAGGGTTTTATAACTTGTGATTTTGGATTTCTAAAATAAAATTATCATAATTCTTAATTTTAAGTTTGTATAATTTAAACTCTTCAAATTAATACTAACAAGATATAAATATGATTTGTATAGTTTGTAAGGTATTGATCTAAGACCTTTTAGATTAAATTGAATCTAATTCAATTTTAGATTAAGGTTTTATTTCAATTCCAAAATTTTGATCAATAACAATAAAACAATATAATCAAATTATATAATTAAAGTTTTCAACCCATTTCTTACATGTACTCCATTAGGTTATTAAATATATTGACAATGGATATAAATTATAAGCCTAAATAATATTTAAGATTAGATAAACTAAATTACTTACAATTTATGTCCACAAATCAAGATTAGCATCTAGCACTACATTATGATCGCCAAAATATTTAGAAATGTTAAAGTAATTTTCAATAATCTTTCTATGAATTATTTTTTGTATAATTCAACCTTTCAAAGATACAATATTATACATGGACCATAAAATTAATGTCTATTCTATTCATGTTTAATCATGTTAGCCCTCATCAATAGTAATTGATTTAATTAATAACATTTGTAAATTATTTTACAAAGTATCATTTCACTTAGCCAAGGATTTTTCAAATCAATATTAATCGAAAATAATAGAACGTTATCCATAATTACTTTAAGGTGATGAATTATATATTGATCACTCAACTATAATTCTTACTATATGTAATGACTACCGATTGAGCTATCATTGATTAGAATAGATCATAAGTAAAATCAAAACATAGAAATCCATATATGAGATAACTTTGGAGATCTCAAGCCAAATAATCACTTATAATCACTACAATTTAAATTTTTATAGACATACAAGTAATGTTCCAAATAAAATTCCTACATGAGATCGATTCAATTGAACTTGTTATCTAACAATCACTCATACGTTTATTTAAGATCTTTATATTTTTAGTGTATGAAATCGATTATTTTTATAAGAAAAATATAACATGTGCTAGTTTTTTTTACGTTCTATTAATGTCCGGTTTTAATAAAACAATGATTAAAAATAATGTAAGAATAATACGTAAATAAAATATGAATATTATAACTATAATCTCATCATGATTCCTTTTGCATCATATAATTATTCTACAAACTTTATCATATAAATTTAAATATGTAAAAATAAAAGAATGTTTTAAAATTATTTTGTCACAAAATTATAACTAATTTATGGACAGGTGAGCATAAAATAACACTTCTTTCTTACAGGTGATTTTCAACTTCTTTTCTTCATTTTTCGTCGTCTTCTTCCTACTTTTATTCATCTCCACATGTAACACAAGGTAACAACAAAGATGAATAGGCATGGAAATCATCCTTTCAAGTAAGGAAATTGAAAACGTGAGTCTATTCCCCTGTAGGACAAAAAAATTCTTTACCATCATCAACAAATGAGATTTCAGTTTCAAACATAGCCAAGGAAGACTTTCTAGTTTTTACCATGTTTCAATGCACTAACAAGTAAGTGCTTCTTTTATAGTCAGCTATAACTGCCAATGGGGTCGCTAATAGTTGTAATTGATGATTCATGATACGAATTCATACACATCATTGATTATCATGGGATTAGTGGGTGGGTTGGAAATCTGGAAGACAGAGACCTCTCCAAGAGTGGGCTACATGGGTTCCATATATTTTCTTTCCCTTTTCTTGACAGTAGCTCGACAGTGTTAAAATAGCAAATCAATTGTATGCTTTAATTAAATTATTTTACCATTCAATTTAAGATTAAATGGCAAATTCTATTTAAATGATTGATAATAAATTATAACACTTTTAGTATTGAATAAACAATTTCTAAGAAGTTTTCCAGGAATAACTTCTAATAATTTTTAACAGGATTAATTAAGAACTATTAAGGAGAACATGGCATGGTCACTACTGTAATTGATCAAATGCAGAACTGATTGTTGGACATGGAACACCTTGGAAGGCAGGGCAATACATGATAATGATTCAATCAAAGAGGAAAAGATAGGAAAAAACAAAATAACAATTCAAGAGAAGACAAAGAATAGCAAACATATATTATGTATTCAGAAATATATTGTTAATATCATAGTTGTCCAACGAATCCAAACTCCTGGAAGAAACAGGATTTGATGATCAACTGAAAGACTCGATTGCAACAAGCAAATGAAATAAAAAATAAAAAAGAAGAGGATTAAAAGGTCAACTTTGATGAACGGGCACGCGTGCTAGTGCCTAGTGGTGTAAGAAAATATTCACCATAAATTTTTGTACATCTATTAACTGTCAGTTTTTTTCAGGTTGCAGATATGATATATATATGTGTGTGTGTGTAGATCGAGTATCGAGACTGAATATTGTTGTTGTTGGTTTGTGTGTGTGTTTATAGATAGGTATGCATCCCTTAAATTTTCCGCATAAGTTTCCTTAGAGCCATTGTCAGATCTTCATGTGTGCATGTGTGTGGACCTTCATCCATTTCCAGGAAACTGACAATGGCGGCTGAATGTTTCTTCGGCACTGGTGTGCTACACTAGATTGTTAAAACAAAACGAACCTTTCTTTCTTCTCTTCAACTAGTTTTGGGGTTTAAATATATGGAGCAAGTAAATGATGGCTGCTACTGGAAAGAAAGCTGACGCATTTCCCTGCTACCTTCTATCGTTTTGATGTGGTACAATCTCGAGAAAGTAGATACATATATTTCCCAATCTTCTAGCACTTCAGTAGTTGTTCAAGTGCAGGGCATCTTAAGAACCTTGAACTTGCCTGGTTAAGGACTAGATTAGACAAAGACATCGAACTGTACTACTAGTAAATGGTCTCAATCCAGAAATCGATCAGAATATTCCTGGAAATTTATTTGCTGTGACTGCTAATTATGTTCTTGTTGAAGCATCTAAGTCCTTATGCAACTGACAAGAGCTATGTTCAAAGATGAAAGGGAAAATTCTGCATAATGTCAGGCCAGCAACATGTACACTGAAAGACTTCATATAGCATAAGTGATCTTACAGATAAAAGCCCGGATATTTACTCATTTCCTTACAGAACATGGAATCGTTGAATAACTCAACTTAGATCCCTGCGAACTCGTGTCACTAGACAAGGTCCAGAACCGAAAAGAGTAAAGAGAAAAACACAGCACACTAGAAACAGGATCATGATTAGAACCTATTCATGGCAATCAGATGAGGGGGCTAAGAAGTTGGTATGATCCACGGTTCTTGGGAAAGCCACAGCCTCGATGAGTTTCATCGCCATCGTCGTCCATGGCCACAAGAACTCTGCAGAAGATGTCAACGTTGCATGGAAGTGCCAGAGGACCCTCTGGGTTGTAGCCGTACTCGGATTCGGCTTCTTCAAGCAGCACCTTGAAAAGTGGATGGTTTGCATATTCAGTTTTGATCACGAACCTTTGTTTCTGTGGTCCAACGTAGACGGAGAAGCAACCTTCAGGAGCTACTTGACGATTTCTCTTACTCTTACGATCATCTTCCAAAGAAGCCTCAATTCGTGGCCAGGATTTGCTCTTTCGTGTTAGCCGTAACGTCCTCTTGCTTCCACGGCCAAGAGATTTGCATCTTTCCCATGTCTCAACGATCAAATTTCCTTTCTTTCCTTTTCCTTCCTTCACATCCATGAAAATAGAATTTGCACAAGTTTTCAAGATCTATATACTATTCACTAACAAATATGCAGGAGAAGTAGTCGAAAGTCTAGATGTCGGACTTAAAACCACACACAACACCTCCTTCCACGAGAAAAGAGAAAAGATTAGATAAATTTGTTTGGAGTTGTGTTCAATCAAAGACAGAATCCACAGGCCAAATGGAAAGAATGGTTTGCACATACTAAAGAGGTAATCTGTTTTGATTATCCCCTGTCGTAAACCAAATGAAACATAACCTTGGATCTTGGTCTCATTGTGTTACTCATAGCTACCAAAATCAACAGAAAGAAGTGAAATCATACAAATCAAGAGAAACCAGTAGGCAAACGAAACAAAAATGCTTAATAGGCAGTGAATCCGTATGACCTCAGAAAGGAAAAAAGGATCAAAGATCTGCAGAGCGGAAATTGTGTGGAGACCCTCACGGGATAAGCTTTAGCTTGCGTCTTCAATGCGGCAGTGTAGGATTGGAGTGGTGCAACTAGCGTTGGTATATAAAGCCTAACCAGAACATAATTTATTCTTAAAATCATCCACTTGTCAACGTAACAAGGGCCAATTTCTGTTAGTCCATGTCATCCCTCTTACTTTTGTAATCATTTTCTTTATGAGAAGTGCCTTTGTTATCTTCACAATGACACGAAGAGGCTATCTTCCGTGCTCTGTATTATACAAGTGGACAAGCAGGTTTTTACTTTTACTTTAATCATCTTTAATAAGCCATGAAGACTCAGCGTGAAAGACAAAAGAGTTTAGGAGTATATTTTCCTAACCACCTACTAAATCGTCTCACTACCACCGAATTTTAGCGCAGATAACGTTAGTTTCAATTTCACCATGTAATAAACCTGTGCTGATTCCAAATAGCCTGAAATTTAGGATCAAAGAAAACGAAGATAGGTCTTCTCCATTTATGTCACAACCTGATGTTAACTAATTGGCTCGCGTACATGCATATAAAGCTTCGTCATTTACAAGCCTGTTCTGCATAAACATTACCCTCAAGAAAGTTCGCGGAAGCTTGCTCTGGCTACGACAGCAGGCGGTTGAATAATGACTGTATACAGGCTTATTTTCTGATAATTCATGACTGATGGGTTGCAAATTGGAAACTTACATGTCGTATAAGCAGGAAGGTGAATTACTATACGCACGGTTAGCTCGGTTGGCAATTTTGCAGGGTAACTTAGGACAAGGACCAAGGTTTAATTCCTGATAACAAGAGTGTATAGGCCGCTCTGTTAGGTGGTCGATCGAAATCAAACCCCTCATAATCTGATCGAGCCCAAGTATAAGAACAATTGGGGTGACTGATTCCACCTTTTGAATCAAACAAGGTGAATTACCATTAAAACTCCACTACCTGAATATCATTAGTTGGTAGAAAGCTAATTTAAAGTTATAAAACCAATGATCATTTGAAATGAATCCTGTAGTTTGACTAATTTTAGAATATATTTTTAAATTTTAAATTTGTTAAAATTTATTTTATAATATTTAAAATTGTAAATAAAATTTTTATTAACTGTTTGTCAAATTATTTTAATTTAATTCGTTCTTAATAATAGTTTTTCTAAATAATTTAATAAAATTTTCTAGAGTTCCTAATATTATAAAGTACTTTGAAGTAATTTAGAATAATAAAATATAATTAGAATATAACTTACTCTTTTTCTTAAAGTAAGAAAATTCTTAAGTTCTTAACCCTTCCTCCCGTGACCATGGCCACAAAGAATATGCCTAGCTGATGGCCACAAAGAATATGCCTAGCTGATGAAATGTTTGCGGACCTTTTCATTCTCTGTGTGGTCAATACGGATATTGGGTTAATGCTGATAATCGATTTTGACTTTGAGGATTAGTGGCTTGTTTGTAAGTGATACAATGAGCATTCCAACTTCAATCATACGCCATAAACAGACAACGCTGTCCACAGGATTATACATGAATATTGCTTGTCCCTTCAGTCATCGAAAGAGACACCCTACTCTGGAAAGGAGAAGGACCAAAATATCATTTTGCAACTCTGAATGTTTCAACTTTATTTTAATAGTATAAATGCTTTTTAGAGGATACAGTACACCGATTAGACGATTACTGTGGCAACAGCTTGCACAGACCTGAGCACATACGAAACAGTTTGTTCTTTTCTTTCTCTAGATCTATAACAGAAAGTTAATTTAGACGGTCGAAAGTGGATTCAGGATACGGGTTTTGACTTTTGAGTGATTTTGATGTGTGTCAGGATTCATTTTTATACAGATGGACACTTTCGGAGATGGCGTTTCTGTTGTTAGCCTAAAATAACATGTTTTCTACTGTGTTGAATGAATCCCAAAACATCAGACCAATGTAGCCTACATAAGAAAAGGTAAATAGTCCTGAAGCAGTTGTATATATATAGGCTACGATGTAGTCCAGTACTGCCCGAGCTTTGTGGTTCTGATCACCGTTGATACTACCAATTCAGTAGCCAATATTTGTAATTGAGAAAAGGATTTCCTTAGAAGATACTACAGATGAAATAATACTTCGTTCCAGGAAAGAATTAAGCATCCTAACAAACTAATTGGAAGAATCAATGATAGTGTAGAAGTAGTTTACAATGAAGAATGTAGGTCTGTGGTCCATTCGAATACAATTTTTTTTATAAAAAAAAAGCAAAAATACGAAATTCTTGGTACCGACTCCCAAGCACGTTAATATATATAGTATACATACTAAATTCTGAAGTAAACGGTTCACCAGTTTTGTGCAGAAAAAAAGAAATGGCATTACTCAAGCTGCATGTGGCCGGTGGACTTGAAGTTTTCTAAGCTAGCTTGGTGGATAGTTTATAATATTAGGTCAGCCCTTACTGTTCATTAGAAATAAGCTGAAGGCTGGAGTATGCATGTATTATAAAATCAGCCCTTACTGTTCATTAGAAATAAGCTGAAGGCCAAGTTACATGCTACTTGGGAGTTTATATATCCTCCAACACCTTGTTTTAATAACATATCAAGCAGTGGAGACCTGGTGTCGGATAGTTGACCTTGGTATTTACATTACCATCTTGAGCGAAATGGAGTTAGAATCTCCACGCAAACTATGGATGACACGAACTGCAATCTGGTAGAAAATTTTTGATAAAGAATTGGCTTTTAGATTTTCCTATGTTATCTTTCCAATTTTGTATTGAAAAATTGGCAGTTAGCTTTAGCTATCAGAACATGGCACCAACTACTCCTCCATGTTCAGCCGCTGATTTTAGTGATCGTTTCAAGTTCGTTTTCTGTCAAGGTGAAACGAACGACAAGTAGTTATATATGAGGTGGTTTATGCTATACAACTGATTGATTAGTAATATACTTGTGGTTAACTAACTAAAACTATTATTTATTGTATATATAATTAATTCAAAAGTAAGAAAACTCAAATACACTTTAAATAAAATTAAGATGAAATCATAATTTATGTTCTTTTGAAAAATTATCAATCTCAAAATTAAAGTATCAAGATAATGTATGGGTATTGGAGAACAAATTTATTGAAATAATTCAACTTCAGAATTTTATATAAATTGTTACTTATGTATTTATAAAAAATTTAGGGCAAGCTTTAAAGCAATCGGTAAGGTTATTTTTTAAATAACCGGAAAGTTATGAGTTCAAATTCACAACAGTCTCTTTATAAAATGTAAAAGAACGTTTGTGTATAATTAATAAATTCTCACCCGACCCTCGCAAATCAAGAACAATAAAATATAGTGATCGATACAATTCATGGATACAAATTGTTTACTTAAAAATAAAGATAAATTAAAGAAGATCATAAATTTAATTTATATTTATTATCAATGTATTTAGAAACTTAAGGAGTCACAAACAAAGATTTGTCGAAAGAACAAAAGACAACTTAATTAAATTAGAATTAATTGTAAAACTTGAAAATTTTAAAGTCAAATATAAAATATTTGATAAATAAAAGATAGTATTAGATATTGAATAGCACCTAATTAAAATTTGCTTGGAATTAAATATAATTCTAATAAAATTATATTTCAATTAAATTACTAAAAGTGTAACTAATATTATTCATAAGTTTTGAGAATTCACCAATATTTTTAGAGATAAGATATTAATACTACTTTTCACATAATCTGCGACTTTAAAAAGAGAAGTAGAAAAGAATCAAATTTTATATTAAAGCATGATTTGTAATTGATATATTATTATATTAATAAATTAATTATATTATAAAATCAAAACGATCTTAATTTTTAAAATTATTAAAATATTTTTCTTTTGTTATACATGATGTCATATCGAAATTTCTCCACTTTTTTTAAATTTTATTTGACACTGTTTAATAATTCGAAAAAGATTACTTCTTAAGTTTCCTCTTTTGCTGGCGGACAATTAAATTTTAGAAATGGATAACAGAACAACATAATTTATATAGAAACTATTGACTAACTTATTCCTCTTTTTGCAATATTTATATAAATCAATACAAGATGAAACGCGCTCCTGACAGTTGTACACACACAACCACTTAAAGTTTTTCTGTTCCTGACAGTTGCTTTTCGCTGAATATACAATGTAGCAATCAAGTGTGAATATTTCAAAAACAAGAAGCAATTTTACATTGCTGCTCTGGTTTACTATGTACACTGTATAGTTGTATACTGATAACCAGGGTCATTCTTATAGTTTTATAGGCTTCAGGTGAGATTAAAAAAAGGGCTCCAATAAATTGACAATATATTTAAGTTTACATATTTATATGAAACATAAATAACTCAATTTATAAATTTATATAACCAACTAAATATTAAATGATCATAATACTAACAAATACACAGAGGATTATAATTTACAAAAAACAATTTCCCCGTGCATTTCTAGATGCAACAAATTGTCGTTTCCTAATAACACAATGTGTAGTTAGAAATGTAGGCTCTATATTCATCTCAAGCGGGAGACTCTTGACAATATTCATACTAAAGCTAAACCCTTCATCTCTATATTTCTCAAAAAATACCACCACACTTTCTAATTGCTTTATAATAGCAGTAATGCACATAGATTTAGAGTGCAACTTTTTACTCACCATGTTAATAGCGAATAAAATACCATACCAAACCATACCAAGTAAAAACTCAAAACTCTGATCAAGTACACTAACCAAGCTTTCTGTGATACAGGAAAAAATAAATAGCAAAATTTAATATCTAATATTAAAATAAAAATAAAGAGTAAAAATATATTAAAATAAAAACTTTACTTTTAAATTATACTCGAACTTAAAAACAAAATCGTAAAATTTTTTTCTTTAATTTTGAGTTGGAGTACTTTAAATACATATATTAATGAAAATAAAGAAATTAGAAGGTAAAAGTATACTTAAATATTTCAAGACTATTTATAAATATGAGGATCACAAAATTACTTTTACTTTAAAAAAGTTATAAGTTTAGCATTAAATGACTTTAACGGTATAAGTATATACAACGTTAAAGTCATTTAATATTTTCTATTAAATGATTTTAAATGATCGAGATGGCAACCAATGGACACTCTTGGCACTTGGAAAATGATGGTTTCGATCAACAAACACACACACACCTCGAACCTAAAATTACCATGTATCTGAACCGGGCGTTAGTTAAGTTTGAGAATGGATTAAGTTTGTTTGGATATATATATATATACATTTATGAAGAATGAATGGACGCTCCAACGTTAAAACATATCGGTACTGTGCATCACTTAAGAGTTAAGAGTTTAGAGAGGGGGCTCTTGAAGTGAGGCCCCCTCTCATAGTGGGCCCTGGGCAGGTGCCCTGCTGGCCCCTACCCCAGGGCCGGCTCTGCTGATACCATAACTAATAATTGAAGAAAGACAACAAGTTTTCCTATAACGACGTAGTTTGTGGTCTAACCTGCTTCATCAGTTCTTTCTTTCTTTTTTAATAAAAGGGAAACAACTAGTTCAAACTACATCGCAAAACGGGGAAAACAGACTCTCGATAAATTCTCTAAAAGATCATGTGGCACTCGATGGGTGTAGTAGTAAAATAAAGTAACATCACCGGTACTGGCATAATAGGCAAGTCAATCGACACATCATTGCTCTCTTGATACGTGACGATGAACAATAGTCCAGTTTCTAGTGAGCAACAAATGAATGGTCCAAACGATGGGATTGAGAGTCCTGGATTGTCGGTTTGAAGAAGAGAGGACATTGAACACCGCCTTAGAATCGACCTCCAGTTCGAGACGACGAAATCCTAGATTCCACGCTAAAGTAAACCCGATAAAAACCCCTCATAGCTCCGTTGTCATCAGAGAGCACCATCCAAGATTCTGGGCTAAGCCCCCGAGCCTATGACTAGCACTATCCTGCAAAAGACCGTAGGCAGTGGCCGAAGACACGGACCGCTTACAGGCTCCATCAGTATTAAACTTGATCTAACCAGAGGAAGGTTTGCTTCAGTCTAGGAGTTGCTCCCGTCGTATGCTAAATTCAGTAGAACTCGCGCGATTGTGCCATCCAGCAGAGGAGGGAAGCTGACCTGCATAAGACAAAATAAGGGAGAAAGGTGAGAGCGGCCAAGTAAATTGACTATCAAAAAGGGTTAGATTCCTCCATTGTCAGAGGAACCAACAGATAATACCAAAAAGGGTCGGCCAAGCGTGACTACGGAGATGCAAGCAAAGTTGGAGATTGTGGAGGATCCATTCCTTGAGCAGCATGGTGAAAAAATTAGTTGGGACGAGGTGTGGGGGGAATGTGCCCCAAACTTGGTGAGCTTTACCACAATCACGCACAACATGTAGCGATTATTCCTCGAGACCACAATGATAGCATGCTGCATTTGAAGTACAGTGCATATGAACACGATGGTGGCTTGTGAGTAGCCGATCATAAGTTAGGAGCCATAGGAAGGACCGGATGCGGTGTGGGCCCGACCACTTCCATATAACCTTCCAAATATCATGGGCCTCAGTAGTGTCATGGCCCATGCACATTTTGTACGCAGAAGCAATGGAGAAAAGCCCATCGTCGGATCTTCCCCATATCAACTGGTCTGGGCCTAAGGCGGGGTTAGGGGGAAGCGTGCCAACAATCAGTTGACACAGAGAAGGCGGGAGGTAGGGTTGTATTGCGTGCCAAAGCCAGTTACCATCTGAGTCGACAAAGTGACTGATACTGAGGTGAGAAAGGGAATCGGGGATTAGGAGTAGAGCGTGGGAACTCAGAGGCCAGATGCTCGAAAGCCATGGGTCAATCCAGAACCGAATCCTACAACCATCGCCAATCATCCATTTTAGGCTTTGTAGTACTTGGTTCCATGTAGCCTTGATACTCCGTCAGATCATCGAACCGCCAGTGGCGTTAAGCGAGGAGGGGAGACTGGTGACATCGACGTGATACTTAACGACGAGGACTTGTACCCATAACAAGTGAGGCTTCATAATCAGTGTCCAGCCTAACTTCATGAGAAAAGCATTGTTTATCTCACGAATTTTTCTAAGGCCGAGGCCGTGCAAGTCTTTGGACTGGCAAGCGTCCTCCTAATTGACCAGGTGCATCCTCTTAGACCCATGCGAGGAACCTCAGATAAACTGGCGTATTAACCTTTCCAGGTCGTCACAGACCCTTTGGGGTAAACGAATCGTTTGTATGGTATAGAGGGGAAGCGCCGCAATGACAAATTGGGCTAAAGTTACATGGCCAGCCAAGGACAACATGGTGACCACCCAATCAGCTAGCCTGTGTTGCACCTTGTCAAGAATATGTTGGTAAGTTCTCCGGCTAACTCGGACATGCAGGAGAGGGACGCTCAGGTAACGACCGAGGTCTTTAGTCTGGTGAAAGCCAAAGCCTCGGCTTAGGCAGTGAGTCATCTGAGGAGGGACATTTTTGGAGAAAAACATCGGATTTTGCTTGTTGTCGTTGACACAAGTAGTACAAAAAGTCTACAGGATGTCCTGAATGACAGTCACCTGATCAAAAGAGGCTTCGGAAAAAAGAATAAGATTGTCGATAAAGAATAAATGAGAAAGGGGTGGCCCCTGTCTGCTTAGGCGAATAGGAAGTCAGTGACCACGGGAAACCTCGCACGAGATGGCGTGGCCTAGGCGTTTCATACACAACACGAAGAGATATGGAGAAAAGGGGCACCTTGTTGGATGCCTCGGGAGATGTTAAAAGCATCACTGAGTTCCCCATTCCATTGAACTTGAGAGAGACACTGGAGACACACTTCATAATGAGCTTGATCAATGAAGCCGAGAGACCAATGTCAATTAGCGTATCTTGTAAGAACTCCCAAGATAGCCTATCGTACGCTTTCTGCAGATCCACCTTAAGCGTCATAAGCCCTTTTCGACCAGATTTTCGTCTCATGGTATGGATAACTTCCTGGGTGATAAAGATATTATCCGTAATCAGGCGCCCAGGAACAAAGCTGCATTGGATCGGGGCTACCAACTCATCCAGGTACAATTGGAGTCTATGCATGATGATCTTAGTAATGGCTTTGTAAAGCACTTAGCATAGGGCGATGGGGTGAAACTGCGTAATGGAGGTGGGAGACGGAGTCTAAAGAATAAGAACCATAATGGTGCGATTCAGATCCGCTTCCCAAATCTCATGGAAAAAATTCTGTGAAGAAAAGAAGTCACCGAGGGACCGACAGTATCCCATTGGGACTAGTAGAAGAGAGTTGTGACCCATCAAATCCGGGAGCCTTGTTGGGGGGCATACTAAAAAACACCTTCTTGATTTCGTCACGAAAAGGTCGACCTGACTTCTCTTTGGTTTCTGAGTGGAGATTCTGACGAATCTCAGGAAGGCGGTGCAAGAGGTCGGCTGATAAAGGTTGAGATGAATTGTTGCGCTAACTCTCAGAATACCGCAGGATCGGAAATAACCATCCCCATATCATCTTTGATGGAAGTAACCCTCCCTTGTCGCCGTTTGGATCTCGTGATCGCATGAAAATACTTGGTATTACTGTAGCCTTGCAATAACCATTGACTTGGGCGGCGATGCGGTGAAGTTCTTCTTGGTATAGAACTTGCTCGATTCGAGTGACTCTTCCTCGAGCACTGCAAAGAACTTCGGCGATTCTTACAAACTTTGTTGAATGCCTTCTAGACGAGTCAGGAGACGCTTCTTCCGGTGGAAGTTATTACCAAAGGTGGTAGTGTTCCATGACTGAAGATGTTCAGAGAAACGGGTGAGGGCTCCACTGAAATCCTGACTAGGCGGGGTCCAATTTTTCACCACAAATTGATTAAAGCTAGGATGGGTAAGTCAGGTAGTCTGAAAACGAAAAGGACGACCCGACGGAGGATGGGCCTGTTGATGGTGAAAAGTGATGAGAATAGGCCAATGATCCGACTTCAGGAAGGGAAGATGGCTGACGGTAGTATTGGGGAACAATTCGAGCCACGAATTCAAACAAAAAGCTCGGTCAAGTCAGGCTGATATTTGGCCACGCCTTCAAGTGAATTTGGGACCAAAACAATCAAGGTCCGAGAGGTTACAACTGTACACGCAATCTCGGAAGAGCGAATTGACAATAGGTTGGGAACTGGAACCCCCACATTTTTCGCGACTTTCCAATTTGGCGTTGAAGTCACCCTCGATAAGCCAAGGGTTGTGAGTAATCCCAGCAATAGAACGTAAATAATGCCAAAGATATTTTTGAAGCGAGTAGGTAGGGCTAGCATAGATAGCCGTAAAATCAAAAGTGAGGTGATCCCAAGTTATGGTAGTTTGGACAAGTTGGCGATAGGCTAGCAAAATTCGGACCTCGATATTGGCTTTCCAAAGGAGCCAGATACCCCTGGAGAAGCCTTCAACTTCCACCTGGAAGGACTGGGCAAAGCCCAGGCTTCTAATGACCTTTAGAGCCCCACTGATCTTGGGTTCCATAAGAACAACAAGAATAGGTTTGAAGGTCCGACCTCTAGCTCCATGACAGTTCCAGATTAAAATAGATGTAATAATAAAAAAGAGAGGGAAGAGGCGACCCATCTGTTCTATCCGAGGGGGAGCAGCAATGGTAACGGGCGCCAGATCCATGTTAGCCACAGGAAGCTGTGCAGAGTCCTCCATCTGCGTATCAAAATCGAGGTGTGAACTAGGGTCCAGGTTGGTATCGTGTCCCGGGTCCGGTGGACGTGACGGGGGAAGCAAATGAGTTTGGTTGGAACCGGATAAGTCCTCTGGACTCCCGGTACCAGTGGGCTCAGCATCCATATCTTGGTAGCCCAAGTCTGCTTGAGGGGGTAATTGGACATGTGGGTCATGGATTATTATTTCAGAATGTGTAGGGATTATAATGGCCATATGGGTCGGGGATGGGCTGGGGGGTGGGGGCATGGTGGGTGGGCCCATCTGGGAGGAGGAGCTATGATATATAAAGGCGGGACACTGAGCAAGTCGTGGAGCAGTCGGGCCCAGCGAGGGGGCCTGGGAGAGCTTGGTCGTGTGGGTAGTGGCCTGGCCCAGCGAGGGGGTCTAAATGGAGCTAGAAGGCATCATCTGGACGCGTGTGGGAGGGGCAAATTTGTTTGGTGGGTTAAGCGGCGCACAACACATGCGTTGCTTGAGGTGTAATCTGTGGGTTGAGGATTTTTCCTTTGTTTCTGACCAACGAATCGTTGTGAGATAGATTAGGCGCTGTCTCCATCGAGCCAAAGTGAGTCGTTGATGTCTCTAAGCCATCCGGTAGAGATGTGAGAACTGGGAGGCCCTCATGGCGGCGATGGCGATCTCATGGCGGTGCCATTTGGGGAGGGATTTGTGGATGGCGCTCTTATTGGACAGCGTCAAGGTCCGAAAATCGAGGGGGGAGCGTCTCCAATGGGAGCTTCATCATGATTGGAAGTCGGGGCAGGTGGTGTTGGGTCATCCGCAGGGGTCCCTGGTGTAGGTGGAGTGTGGGGTCAGTAGGGACAGGCCTCAGTGCCATGGCTGACCAAACCGCAAGTGAAGCAGATGGGAGGGAGACCCTCATAAGCAACTTTAATCGGTTCCCCATCCAATTCAACGAAAGCTCGAAGTGGAGAGCTGAGATCGAGATTCACCGCTACCCGAGCAAACTTGCCACGATGAGTAAGTTGGGTGTTGCTATCGATTTTAACATCCGCCCTACCAAATTTCCCAAAGCATTAAGTATTGAAGGGTGGTATCGTGCCACCGAGAGTTCAGGGAATCTCACCCATGCCACCATATGGGTGACTTTACCAGTGGAAGGCCAGAATGACGGATACCATGGTTGGACGGAGAGAGCTTGACCGATGATTATCCACGAGCCTTGGGTGAGGGTGCGGATGTGGTCGTCCTCCTCCTTGAAATTTATCAAGTAAAATTCATTTTCGAGATCAACCAAATTTAGCGGCCCTTTTGGTTTCCATAAGGCGATGAGTCATGTTTTGAGCATGTTGAAACTAAGTTTTCTACCCAGTAATTTGATGATCACCGCATTAGCCCAAGCTTGATCAAGTTTTCCTTTAAATGTATTCGACAGTTCGAGTCCTAGGTCGTATTTGCCTTGAATGATTGCTATATCGCCTTCATCCAATTCTATGAAATCATCTTCTGGCCATTCCAAATCCTTGTACGCTTTGAGCGGTGTTGGAAATGCGTGCACAAAACCAACTGCTTTGTAGCTCGAGGATTATTATGAAGAGTTGGAGTGGGAGGAGGAGGGTCTTCTTCCCTCTCCCGTATCTGTACTTTCTTAGCAATATGGACGTCCGTACGAATGGAGTTGAGAGCGTTTTTCCATTTTTTCAGTTTTCGCTGAGCTTTTTATTTTGTTGAAACTCCATCAGTTCTTTCTTTAGTCAATCTTGCGATGGCTGCGTTGACATAACGTTTGGTCCTCCCCTGCTTGTTTTCCTTACTTGAATGGAAGTTCCACAAATCTAAAATGACATAAAAGGTTTTCATTTGGTAGATGCTGTTAAGTCAAAATGACTTTACTTAGATATAATTTTGATATATAACAAAGAGAAAAATAAAAGAAAAACAAAAGCAGACTAAGCAATACAGAGGAAGCAACGCAAACACAGACGCCTGATAAGGCGTGAAGCGAAGCATAAGCGCAAAGAGAAATACAGAGGGGAACATAGACACAAATAAAAGCAGATCTGACGTAAAAGAGAAATCTGAGCCTTGACGCTAAGAAAAGCAGAGCCTTGAAGAAGAATTGAAAGCGGAGCCTTGAGAAGTCGATTCGGGTTGAATTCTGAACTGTTGAATAACCGTTTCTTTTAAAGATTCAAAACAAGATTCAAGAAGCAAGAATCTAGAAACAAAAATTAAGAAGCGGTTGGAGCGAAGGCTATAAATACAAGTCGAAGTCGAAGATTGCAAAGTTAGTTGAAAAATTAGCTGAATTACATCTACGCGATCGTAAAAAGCATCTTTGTACAAATTAATGAGAACTATTTCTTTGTAACAGTGTTCAATCACTTTTTGTGAGGAAGTAAATACAGATAGCTGTAGAGGCTAAGTGTGAAAAGAATCTTGATTGTAGAGACACGAAGAGGCTCGTAAAGAATACTTAAAAAGTTGAAGAGATAGTGATAAAGAACTCGAGGAATTTGGGGCGTAGCCCACGATTTGGGGTGAACGAGGATAAATCGATGTGTCAACTACTCTTACTTTATCTCTCTTTTAGATTCAAGTTTTATCATTACTTAGTTCGTAAACAAAGTTTTTTAAGCTTTGATTAATTAGAATCTATCGGAAGTTACGTAAAAATTTTATTTCTAACAAAGCAGTTTTGAAAGAATTTCAAAAGGGAATACAATTCAACCCCTTTTAGTGCATCCTTATATAGTTTTCTAAACATTGTATTAACGTGTGATTCACTTCAATTGGTATCAGAGCCTGTTATCCAAGGATCACTATAGCAAAGTGTGGATTAAAGATAATGGTAGAATCACATATATACATCGCGGAAGGAGCTTGATCCTAGACCTCCGGCATTCAACGGAAGATTATCATTCTTTGGAAAGATAGGATGCGGCTATTCATAGAATCTACTCATATCGACCTTTGGGACGTGATAGAAATGGACCTTATACACCGGTAGATGAAGATGAAATTCTATTCCACGAATCGGAGGACGGTTGATCAAAAGCGAGAATACAGATGAACTTCAGCGAAGTTCTTAACGACACATGCCTAAGCGAGGAAGCGAGTATGACAAAGTCCACGGATGGGACACCATGAAGGAGATGTGGGACACATTGTCCATTGCTCACGAAGGCTGAAAGCGAAGTTAAAGAATCAAGATAAACATTCTTGTGCACCGATCTGAGCTTTTCGGGATGAAAGATGAAGAATCTATTGATCAAATGTTTGGAAGATTTCAAACAATTGTCAATGGATTGAAAGCTCTTAGAAGAACGTACAATAATCAAGATCTTGTTCGAAAGATCTTAAGAAGTCTTCCGAAGAGGTGGAGACCTAAAGTTACTGTGGTGAAGGAAGCTAAAGATTTCAACATGCTAAAGCTTGACGAGTTGCTTGGATCCTTGAAGATTCATGAAGTTGAACTCGATGCTGAAGACAAGCCTAAATGGGACAAGTCGATAGCGCTGAAGGCCAGACAAAAGAATCACAATACTCAAAGAAGGAGGAAGTCATCAAAAGCGTTAAAGATTGAAGAATCAAGAGTAGCGACTCCGACCAATCGAAACAAAGTCAGTGATGAAAATGACGAATTATCTTTCATCTCTAGAAAGATAAGGCGATGTGGAAGAAGAAGTCTAAAAAAAATCAGACCTTTAAGAAGAATGGCAAAGATGAGGCTAAACTAGAAGTCATCTGTCATTTGCTCTGAGTGCAATCAGCACTGGACACTACAAGTCGAATGTCTACTCAAAGAAGAAACCAAGAAGAGTAGAGAAGGCAAGAAAAGCATGATGGCAGCGTGGGAGGACCTAGATTCATCGAGTCGGAATCTGAGGTTCGAGTCGTCTGAACATGCAAATATCGCCTAGTAATGAGGAAGAATGTGATGAGGAGGTAAAATCGATTACGATAACTTGCATGATGCCTAATCGGAATTGTTAGAAGATTCTCATACTATTACAAAGCAGTACAAGCTGTTAAAGAAAAGTATGTAGAAAATATTAGACATCTGAAGTAATAGAGAGAAATATCTGTCTAAAGAAGCAATTAGAGGAGAAAAGAAAGTCGTGAGCAGTTAGAAGAGATTAATCATTTGGCCGAGAATTAAGAATCATAAATGATTTAGCTACCTTCACCGAGAGCACAAAGAAAATAAATGAGATACTTGGAAAATGTAGACATCAGAGTGATAAAATCGGATTAGGGTTTACTGAGCGAATAAGTCTCATCCTCGAAAGAACCTTTTCTCTCAAGAGAAACTATAATAAATCTCGTGTTAATCTAATGTATTAGTAATATGCATCAAAGAACTCATCATGTGCATGCTACTAACCATAAAGGACCCAAGAAAATATGGGTACCAAAAATAAAATAGTTTCTCCTGGCGATATCCTTCCTTGGAAGATGCAAAGCAAGCACCATTAGTATTTAGGCAGTGGATGCTTTCATGACATATGACCTAAGAATGTCTATGTTCCTAGATCTTGATATAAGAAGAGAGGATCGGTAACTTCGGAGACAACCAAAGAGGCAAGATTATTGGAATCGGCAAAATAGGTAAAGATTCCTTTGCATGTATAAATAATGTATTGCTTGTTGATGGTCTGAAACATAATTTGATCAACGTCAGTCAATTGTGTGATTCTGGTTTCACGGTCACATTCAATCAAAATCTTCGTGAAGTCAGAAACAAATATGGGTCTATACTTTTTTCTGCCAAGAGAAGAAATAATCTTTACAAAATTAATTTAGAAGATTTTCAAAGTCAAAATGTTTCATGTTTTCTATCTTTTGAAGAAGAAAGACTAGTTTGGCATAAAAAGCTAGGTCATGTCACATTTCAAAGTTGGCAAAACATGATTTGGTAAGAGGATTACTATAAATGAGTTTTGACAAAGAGTTTTTCTGTGAAAATTGTTTGAAAGGAAAACAAGTTAAAACTTCATTTTCTTCTAAAAATTTTGTAACATCATCTAGACCTTTAGAGTTGTTACATATGGATTTATTTGGTCCAACAAGGACAATAAGTCTTGGCAGAAAGAAATATGGACTTGTTATTATTGATGACTTTACTCGATTTTGTTGGATACTGTTCTGATCACAGAAAGATGAATCTTTTAAGTGTTTTAAAACCTTATCTAGAAAGTTACAAATTGAAAAAGGAGTATCTATAGCTAGTATCAGGAGTGATCATGGTGGAGAATTCGAAAATGAGAAGTTTAAGTTATTCTGTGAGGAGAATGGAATTTCTCACAATTTCTCAGCCCCTAGATCCCCACAACAAAATGGAGTTGTTGAAAGGAAAAACAGGACGATTCAAGAGATGGCAAGGACTATGCTATGTGAGATGAATCTTCCTAAGTACTTCTGGGCAGAAGCTGTGAATACAACATGTTATATTCAGAATAGAATTCTATTGCGACCCATGTTGAAGAAGACTCCTTATGAGTTATGGAATGGAAGAAGACCAAACATATCTCACTTTCATCCATTTGGGTGCAAATGCTCTATTCTGAATACAAAGGAGTTGTTGGATAAATTCGATTCAAAGACCTATCCAGGAATCTTTCTAGGCTACTCATCATCGTCTAAGGCATTCCGGGTGTACAACCTTATTTCAAAGACAGTTGAGGAGACCATCCATGTCAAGTTTGATGATAGTTCCCAACCCCATAAGAAAGATGACATGGAGAGTGAAGGTCCTTCAAAGAACTTAGACGACACAACAGAAACTCCAGCACCAGGTACTCAAGAAGACAAAGTTGAAGATATTCCAGAAACTTTTGGACTGAAAAGAGACTGGAAATATAAAAGTTATCATCCAGAAGAGTTGATTATCGGAGAGACCTCAGAAGGAGTTAGGACAAGGTCCAGATTCAGAAGAGAAGCTAATGTGGCTTTTATCTCTGAAATAGAGCCTAAGAAGGTTGAGGAAGCTCTTCGAGACGAAGCTTAGGTGTTAGCCATGCAAGAGGAGCTGAATCAATTTACTAAGAATAATGTTTGGTCCTTAGTTCCGAAACCCCCTAAGAAATCCATTATAGGAACCAGATGGGTCTTTAAGAATAAGTTAGGCGAATTAGGAAGAGTGAGTCAAATAAGGCTAGATTAGTAGTACAAGGCTATAATCAATGAGAAGGAATAGACTATGATGAGACATATGCTCCAAAGAGCAAGACTTGAAGCCATTAGGATATTGTTGGCATATGCGGTCATCATAATATAAAGCATTTTAGGATGAATGTGAAGAGTTCCTTTACGAATGGTTTTATAGACGAAGAGAGTATGTTAAGCAACAACCTGGTTTCGAGGATGTTAAGAATCCGACTATGTCTATAGACTTAAAAGCCTTATCGGCCTGAAGCAAGCTTCTGAGCTTGGTATGATAGTCTGAGTACTTTTCTCTTAGAGAATGGTTTAGTAAAGGTCAAGTTGATAAGACGGCTCTTTAGGAAGAAATATGAGAATGAATTTATTATAAGATGAGATCTATGTTGATGATATTATTTTGGTGCTACTTCAAAGAAATTATGCATGAAGTTTGAGAGTCTAATGAAAATAAATTTGAAATGAGCATGATGGGTGAGTTGAAGTTCTTTCTTGGGTTGCAAGTTACAAACCAAGAGAAAATCTTTATCCATTAACAAAATATGTGAAAGAATTGTTAAATAAGTTTGATATGCAAAATGTGAAGCCAATGACTACTCCGATGCATCCTTCAAACCTTTTGTCAAAAATGAACTTGGTAAGAAGGTGAATCAAACCTCAGATAGAGGGATGATCTGCCTTTACTCTATCTTACGCAAAGTAGACGATATATTGTTCAAGTATGCTTGGTGCAAGGTTTCAGTCGATCCTAGAGAGTCTCATTATATTGTCATAAGAGGATTATGAGATATCTCGCAGTACTAACGATCTTTACTTAATGTTCGAGAAAGGTAAAGATTTCAGTTAATCGGATATTGCGACGCTGACTATGCCGAGATAGAATCGAAAGGAAGAGCACAAGTGGAGGATGTCACTTTCGCTCAAACTTAGTTTCATGGTTAAAGAGACAAAGCTCAATCGTTTATCAACTATTTGAAGCGAGTATATGTCTGTCATGTCGTTGTTCACAAACGTTATGGATCAAATATCAACTTGAAGACTATTCAGCCAAGAAGAGGAGATTTCAATCTATTGCGACAACACCAAGGCAATCAATCACAAAGAATCCGATCCAAAGATTCGAGAGTGAAACACATTGAAGTCGACATCACTTCGAGAGACTATGTTCAGAGGAAGGTGGTTAAACCACAGTTCATCAAACAGAGTATCGATTAAGCGTACATCTTCACTAAACCATTGAATGAAGAACGGTTCCGGAAGATCAGACTTGACCTTAACATGGTTATGTTAGCTTAACAACAAAGCAAAGGGATGTCAAAATTAACGGCGCACGTAAATAGTGAGTTATACCGTAACTTCTACGACAAGGAAGTTTAGGAGGGAAACGCTTCACGATCTTTAGATTCTCAACGATTCTAGGACACGCGTGATAAGACCCTTCAAGTAGCTCAAGTTGAGATCATTGCGGTTACTCTCATCTATAGATCGGTTCATCTTGCTTCCAAATTCTCTCAATCATCCTACCCTGAAGAAAAGCTTACGAGAATCGCTTTGTTCGAAACAATAGAGGCAGCTATGATATTCGGAAGGCATGTGGATTTCGAGTCGCTAAGGATGGATGGTATGGACGTAGAACCTGAGATTGAAAGAGCTGGTTGAAGGAATTTCTTTCAGGTACAAGAACCAGTGTACAACGATGAGGTATTTGACTTTTGGAAGAATGCTCAACTTAGTAGACAACACTATTGTATCCTCAAGAGACGCGGGTATATCCATTGTCGTGACAAAGGAGCTGATATGAAGGTGACCGATTGTCCATCGGTTGGTGAGACTCACAACCAAGGCTAAGTGGATGACAATGGTCAACATGAAGGAAGAAGATGTTAGCGACGGTTGTATGGAGGAATGACCGCCGGAAGGAAGACTTGAGTCCGTCCCGAAAGCTAGGGTTCTTCATGCGATTTTGTTTAATTGCATCTTACCCAGAGCAGGTTCAAGGCATTTGGTGACCACCCTGGATGAACAATGTTTGTTCTACCTGCTGAATCGCAATCCTATTGATTTACCCTTCTTAATCTTCCATTATATGATGGAGGGGATGAAGGATACAAACAGCTATCCTTACGGCATGCTTCTTACAAGGATTTTTAAGGAATCCAGAGTCCTTCTACACAGAGGAAATAGAAGGATTGTACCTGTGAAGAGTACTATTGACTCAATCACTATACGGCGAATGGGTCTGAGGACAGTGATTAATGAAGAAGCAGACTCTTTAAGGAGAACTAGAACTGAGGGGGAGCGATTATTACAGAAATATCCAACAACAAGTTCTAGATTTCATGGAAGTATGAATATATCAATAGAAGAAAGGAGAAGATTAAATAGAAGGCCTTTGATAAAACAGGCATGTCCTAGAGAAGAGTATAATCTAGCTCTTGAGGACGTACGATGAAGCGACAAAAAGGAAAGGAGAGAATCTTTGGGTGAAATTACTAAGAAAGCAAGGAGATCACCTAGGATTTGAACTTTAAGGCAAGAAGAGAGAAGAGCGAGAGCGCAAAACAAGTAAGCCTCTCGATCCAAATAACTAAAGGTGACAAGATCTCTGTCTCAATTTGGAGGAAGAATCACCAAATGAGCAAAGGAGACCGAGAAGAAGAGAAAATTGGAGTCTGAGATACGAAGTCTCAAGTTAAGAAAACTCCGAGAATAAAGACTAAAGTAGTTAGTCGAAGGAGGAATTTATCTACTCCTGTAGAAGTTAATCAAGAGAAGAATACTCCCATTGTTGAGCAACCGGAGGAACCAGTGGAGCCTAGCCTAGTTCAGCCTACTCCTGTCGATAATCAACAAGAGGTCACAACAGATTTGAGCTTAGTGCAGGTACCATTGGAGAAATCTGATGAACCTAGTCTGGTCGTTCACAACTATTCCGAATTTTTAAGAAAGGATAAGTTTGATGTAACATCTCGTCCCTGATGGGAAGGGTAAATTGGTAAATTGGGACAGGCTAGGCTGTTGCATTGCATATTTGAGATGTAATCATTCATTTGACCTCTAATTTTAGAGGAATGAGTCAAGTGGCTCATGCACATATAGGTACATGCATTCATGAATATTTCCCAAGATTTGATTGTGAATATGGTATGAATTGTGAAATTATGATATAATTAGATTTGATTATGATTTATTGAGAATTAAGGAATAATCCGGGTTTGACTAGTTGAATCAGAATGTTTTAGAGGGTTCGACAGTTGAAAATGAACCTTAGGAAAATTTTTGGATAAATTGGGAGAAAATGTCTGAACAGAAAATTTTTCGAGTAACGGACTTATTAATTGAATAATTGTCCAATGGCTATGAAAATATAAGAAATTAATGTGTCAAGCCGTTGAAATTTGGAGACGAATGGGACTGGAAATTAATTTAGAAAGAGAAAGATTTTAGTGAGTAATTGAACAAAGGATTTGTGGCAAGTGTATAGACTTATGATATGAGGTATATAATGCCTTAGGTTTGAATTTGGTTGGAAGAGAATAAAACGCTTTTCCTTCACCTAGGGCATGCGATTTTCTTCTCTTTCGATCGGTTCTTCTCCTTCCTCCTCGTGTGATTGTTGGTGTTCGATTCTCAAGCGTTTTCTCCCTCTTGCAAAGCAAAGCTTGAATCTTAAGGTAAATGGAGATTTGAGAGGTTTTGGGAGAGAATCGTGATGTTAGGGCTTGGAGAAGATTTTCGGAGAAATTGAGGATTTGTGGCTCGATCGGTAAGTTTATGTTTTTAATGTTGTTTGATGCATTTATGCATTTATATTGTGATCGGGGTAGTTAGGGTAGAATCATTTACGGTTTTAGAGAGAAATGGTAGAAAATCAATCGGAGAAGACGAACCAGGTCGCATCGCGTGACGAATAAAATAATTAGACGCTATGCGAAGAGTGTACGCCGCGGAGAACGGGACGTCGCGACGAGCCAAAAGAAAATGTTCGCCAGCGACGAAGCGCCTTCCACGCCACACAAGCGACTTTATCGTGTATACGCGCTAATGGCCGGAGGTCGCCACAGGGATAGATTCGATTGGATTTAATTGGATTTGTGAAGCCTAACTATGGTGTAGACCTCCAATTGAGGTGATGTTTGATTCGTTGTGATCTAGAAAGAGGTCACAAATGAGGAAAGAATGAGAGTTTGAATTTAGGTTATTGGGATCTCAATATTAGTGAAAGACGCTTAAAATGTGATTGTATTGCAACCCAAGAATTGTTTTGGTAATTGGAGTATAATTGTGAGGTCCCTAAATGTAAAGAAAGGCTATTGAAGATTAGAACTGAGCATAAAGAATAAATGCGATCTAAAGGATAGTTATTGATTTTGTGATAATATCCTAGTGGGTGTGATGTGATGAATTTACTGGATATTAGAATTGAAATTTGAGAGTTCCGTGATATGTTGTTGAATTGGAAGTGAGCCATTAGTGATCATTTGAGTGAGAATTATAATTTGACAAAAGAAAGTGAAATTGGGAAATTGCACTGGGAAAGATCATGAATAGGCATAGTACATCTTTTATTCAAGGCATGTGCATTATCAAATTATTGTGACTGTGCATTTTGTAATAGAAATTATTTGATTGTTTTAGAGGCATCGATGGAACAATTCCACGGACAGTGCTGAGAGGCAGGTAGCTCGGAAGTTCAGGTGAGTAACCTAGTTGGTTCCTCAATCCTTTTGTGTTAAATGTTCTATGAATGTGTGAGTTGTTTGCCAATGTGAATGTTAGTAACTGTGAAAAAGAAGTGTTGAAATTGTGAGTACATGTTCTGAATGCAATAAATAGAATCGATTGATATATATATTTGATTGTGCAAGTGTGAGTGCATGCTAGACATGATTAAAATCTGTAAATAAACAGTTGTGACTGATGCAATTAGCGATCAGAGCTTTAAGCTTAATTATCAGTGAAAGGGGCCTAAGGCCGAAAGGGAATAGTGCATACCCAGAGGGCTCTCCTATCCCTAGTGTGAGCGAGCAGTAGTGCATACCCTGAAGGCTCTCCTACTTGTCTAAAATGTGATTACTGTGTAATGTGCCCGAATTGGAACAGTATTGACGCTCAGTCACAACACTGACATAAAATGAGAATTGGCATGCATTATGCATCTGATTGTATTGTAAAAAAAAATGAGAATGCGGGTATTATGTGATGATCGCGCTGTGATATGTCTGATTTATGTTATGGTGAAAATGTATAAATTATTTTATAGTGTTCCGCATGTGTTATTGTGTGACTATTTAATATATTGTGTGTATATGCATAAGTTGGGTGAACCATCGATGATGGTTTCTCACTGAGTTCGCAAACTCACCCAACATTGCAATCATTTTTCAGGAACTGACGATTGCCCCGTTAGTGAAACGGGAGTATGATTACTACAAGAGAGTCAGAATTTGAAGTCTGGATCGATTCATACCGCATTAGTGCTATTTTGTTTTTGTATAGGATTTGTATTTCGCAATTTCACGAAGTATCGCTCATTGTAGAGGCCCAGATTGATAAATGTTGCATTGAAATGTGATTTCGAATTTATGTTTTGATTGAAATGTTTTGTGTAGAGTGGGCCTAAATTGTTTAATGTTTTCACGACTCATTTGTTTTCAAAAAGGCACAAAATTGTTTTACGGAATTTTCGAACGGATTTGAGTGTTTCAAGACGCCACCCTGGGCGCGGGCTCGGATATCACTATCGATATCGGGTTCTGGTTTGACGGAGTGGGGTGCTATATTTAAGTCGACCGTCAAGTGGTGACAAGGAGGAGTACCGCAATTGCCATATGCAAACAACCAAGAAGGCAAATAATGGTCGTCAGACAACCTATTTTAATAAATAGTGAAACATGGCATCTCTTGAAGAAGATGAAAAGATGTTCTACGATGTCTTGAGGATGCAACATTAAGCCATACCCTACGAAAATGTCCAGCAAACCATGTACTATTTATCCGATCACAGAGAAGACAGAAATAAAGGTTGTACCAGATATTCAGCCATGATATCCTTTGGATTTCAATAAGGGGAAGTCAAAGTTATTTCCTGAAGAAGTTGGTGATGATCTGTCCGCAGATCAGATTGCAGAAGAAGTGCGGAAAATTGATGAGGCATGCACTTCGACAGAGATTTCAGACGGAGGTAGTTGTAGCTTTACAGACAAAAATGAACACTGTCCAGTAAGGGGAAGAGTGATAACAAGGACATTTATTGAATCACTGTTTGCATAGCTTTGCATATTAGGTCTTTATCTAATACACTGCTTATCTATCTGTCAAGGCATACCCTTGCAAGGAAGATAGTTGCTTATGCTTTGCTCCCCTATGACTTGGACATCCCAGTCAAATGTATTCATTCATCCACCCACATTTGCGATTCGAGAAGATTACATTCCTTCCTGACGATATACTACTACATAGATTCGTTCACTTCACCCTCAGCAGAGAATGGTCAATCCTCTTCACCGTTGGACTCACAAGATTGTTAAGTCAAAATGAATTTACTTAGATATAATTTTGATGTATAACAAAGAGAAAAATAAAAGAAAAACAAAAGCGCATTTAAGCAATACATGCATTTAAGCAACGCAAACGTAGACGCACAATAAGACGTAGACGAAGACACAGACGCAAAAGAGAAATACAGACGCAAACACAGACACAAATAAAAACAGACGTAGACGCAAAAGAGAAATACAGACGCAGATGCTAAGAAAAACAGACGTAGAAGAAGAATTGAAAAGCGTGACGCAAGAGTCAGTTCGGGTTAGTTCAGAACTCAATCAATAATCGCTTTTTTAAAGATTCAAGAAACAAGATTCAAGAAGCAAGAATCCAGAAACAAGAATCAAGAAGCAGTTGGAGACGAAGGCTATAAATACAAGTCGAAGTCAAAGATTGCAAAGTTAGTTGAAAATTAGCTGAATTACATCTACGCGATCGTAAAAAGCATATTATGCAAATTAACCGAGAGCTATTTTACTGTAACAAGTGTTCAAACACTTTTTTGTGAGGAAGTAGTACAGATAGCCTGTAGAGGCTAAGTGTGAAAGAATACTGATTGTAGAGACCTGAAGAGGCTCGTAAAGAATACTTGTAAAAGTTGAAGAGATAGTGAAATCTCATAAAGAACTCTGAGGATTGGACGTAGCTCACGGTTTGAGGTGAACCAGGATAAATCGCTGTGTCAACTACTCTTACTCTATCTCTCTTTTAGATTCAAGTTTTATCATTACTTAATTCGTAAACAAAGTTTTTTTTTAAAGCTTTGATTAATTAGAATCTATCGGAAGTTCTGTAAAAAGAATTTTATTCCTAACAAACAGTTTTGAAAGAATTTCAAAAAGGGGAATACACAATTCAACCCCCCCTTCTCGTGCATTCTTATATCGTTTTCTAAACATTGTATTAACATGTGATTCACTTCAATTGGTATCAGAGCCTGGTATCCAAGGATCACACGCATTCATGACAT
Source organism: Erythroxylum novogranatense (assembly GCA_029891385.1). Classification (NCBI taxonomy): domain Eukaryota; kingdom Viridiplantae; phylum Streptophyta; class Magnoliopsida; order Malpighiales; family Erythroxylaceae; genus Erythroxylum; species Erythroxylum novogranatense. The sequence continues at coordinate 23,650,530 of CM057230.1, read as the reverse complement.
TTTCCGACATCTGTGTTTTAATTATGATTTGCTTTGTGAATTATGAGAAAATTGTGTTTGCAAATCTGAATTGGAAATGCTTTAGGAGTGATTTTCAGTTGTTAGTGACCCTTAGAATTTTTCTAGAAATCTTGGGAGAAAAAGTCCGGACTGGAGAATTTTCTAAGTGACTGGTTGATTTACCTTATAGTACTGGAATAATTGTCCAATGGCAATGAGAAAATTAGATACCTGAATTTAGGAATAAAATGTGGAACCATTGGGATTTGGGGACAACTGGATTAGAAATAGAATTTGAAAAGAGAAAAAACCTTAAATATGTTTGAGGAAATGACAAGCGGTAAGTTTCTAGGGTTGACAGCTTTTGAGATCTACCTAATACCTTTAGTTTTCGACATCCACCAAAATCACTTTGGCCGTAAACCATATTTCCTTCATCTAGGGCATGTATCCTTCTTCCTTCGTTGATTTTGTTTCCTCCTCTTTACGAGATCTTTTGTTATTCACTGGCTTACTTCTTCTCCCTTGTGCAAAGCCAAATTAAAACCCTTGAGAAGATGATGATTTGTGAGAATTCAAGAGTTGGCCGTGGGTGTTAGTGAGAGGTGAAGAATTAGAGAAGTTTTTGGAGTTTTGAAGGGTTGGAAGCTTGAGTAGGTAAGGAAATTTGTTTTATATTGTTCATTTAGTGGTTAGATGCATTTATGGTATTAAATGTGAAAGATTGGGGTAGTTTAGGCTGAGTTATGACTGAAATTTGGAAGAGAAAATGTGAAAATGAAGTCGGAGAAGAAGACCTGGAACCCGCACGTCGTGGCGAAATCATGCGCATGCACGCCGACGAGAATTAATGTTCTCGCCACGGTGTGGTGGGAGGGCTCTCGCCATGCGAAGCTGCTCCACGTTACTTGGCGAGTGTCTCATGGTCGCGGCAAGACCTCTTTTCGAATCGATATATTTTAGTTTTTGGGTCATAACTGATGATGTAGACCTCCAAATAAAGTAATTTTTGATTCGTCATAAACTAGAGATAGAGGTCTATCATTGATGTGAAGAAAGAAAGTTTGAACTCAGTTGTTTAAGATTTCACATCTTGAATGAAAATTGGGTATATATTTCTTTTTAACCAAAGGATAGTTTTATGATAATTGGAGTTTATTTTGAGGCTTCTGAAATAAATTCAATGATTTGGGCCTTTAGAAACTTAGTATAATGGGTGAATTTGATCTAGAGAATAGTAACATTGGCCTTGACGTCTTTCCTGAGAACTTAAGGGTATTGGCTGAATGTGGTAGTGTTTATGGTATAAAAAGTTGGTTTTGAGACAAAAGAAAGTAAAATTGGGAATTAGCACCGAGAATGTCATGAACATGCATCGTACATCTTTTACATGCGACATGTGCATTATTGAATCTTTCTGATTTTACTTTTGGTAATATGGGACTACTCGACTATTATAGAGGCACGCTTGAACGCCACTCTCTTGACGTTGTCGGACTTCCAGCAAAGAGTTCGGAGTTACAAAGTGAGTAACCTAGTTGGTTCCTCAATCCTTAATTGTTTAAAGTTCTGCACTTAGAATTCTGTGGAGAATAATGGTGGGTATGTGTGAAGTGTGTATGACTGAAATTTTGGACCGAAGGTCCGAGGGATTGGGAGCATGTCATAGAAGTGAAATTATCTGAGAAATGTGAAACTTTTGTGTTCCAGTGTGATAATTTGTGACTGTGAATTTAATGTGAATAAGTGCGACCTATTTGATCGAATGCAATAATTTGGATTAATTGAAATGAAATATTGCTCTACTATGAATTGTGTATTCTATGCATGATCATTTAATAACAGTTGTGACTAGAGCTGCCACCGAGAGCTATAAGCTCAATGTTTAATGCTCCCGAAAAGGGACAGTTCAGAGCTATAAGCTCAATGTTTAATGCGCCCGAAAAGGGACAGTTCAGAGCTATAAGCTCAATGTTTAATGCGCCCGAAAAGGGACAGTTCAGAGCTATAAGATCAATGTTTAATGCGCCCGAAAAGGGATAGTTCAGAGCTATAAGCTCAATGTTTAATGCGCCCGAAAAGGGACAGTTCAGAGCTATAAGTTCAATGTTTAATGCGCCCGAACAGGGACAGTTAAAGAGCTATAAGCTTAATGTTTAATCCGCCGAAAAAAGGGACAGTTCAGAGCTATAAGCTCAATGTTTAATGCTCCCGAAAAGGGACAGTTCAGAGCTATAAGCTCAATGTTTAATGCGCCCAAAAAGAGACAGTTCAGAGCTATAAGCTCAATGTTTAATACGCCCGAAAAGGGACAGTTCAGAGCTACAAGTTCAATGTTTAATACGCCCGAAAAGGGACAATTCAGAGCTATAAGCTCAATGTTTAATGCGCCCGAAAAGGGACAGTTCAGAGCCTCAGGCTCACCGATTAATGCACCCAGATTGGGACAGATCAGGCGCTCAGTCACAATACTAAAGAAAAAGGGGAAAATGTCATATACGCATTTCATTTGCATTAATTGAATATTTGGATCGGGGAAAAAGGCAAAATGCCTTACATTTAGGTGATAACTACTATGTGATCTTTCTGAATATGTTATTGTGTAATAATCTGTAAATTGCTATGTGACACTCTGAATGTGCTTTTGTCATAATCTGTACTTTACTTGCGTAATTCACGAGTTGAGTGAACCATCGATGATGGTTTCTCACTGAGTTCGCAAACTCACCCAAAATTGCAACTTATTTTTTAGGATCGAGAGAGTAGACTCCTAGCTCCAGGGAGACTTTTCCTGCCGTGTAGATCGTTTTGACAAAAGAAGTTATGGCTGCTGTGGTCGGTTAGGGATTTTGGGATGACCTAGTTAGACTTTTGTATTAGTTTTTTTGGAGTAATGTATATAGACAGTGGAAAACGAATAGACATGTAAATTTCTGCTTTGATGTTATGATATGGGAAAGCATTTTGGGTTATAAAATTTAGTGATTTTATATTATGATTTATGAGTATGATGCCATGAGAGTAAAGTAGCGATCGTTCGTAGCTCTCCTTTATTATAGGATATGTATCGGAATGACCTACGGGCGTTCCGGTGTATACCCTACGGTGAGGGGGTGCTACATCAGTACTATATTTTTTTCATACATAAAAACTTATGTAGATACGAGGTACCATGATTCGAATTTGGACATCGTCACTTGAGATGTTAGAAAAGCAAGTATATCAGGGATTTTGGTTCTCAAGGGTATTAGGAGGGGATGGAGGAATGTGGGGTATCCAAGTTCTTGAGTTTATTAAAGTAAAGGAGTATTTGGTTGATGGGTTTGGAAATGGGTTAATGGGTAAGAAATGAAAAGTGAATGGTTGGTTATTGATTATTATTATAGGGACAATAGTTTGACATCCCACTTTTGGAGAATCCTCCATATCATTCATTTAACAGATGAATGAAACTCATTCCCTAGTAGTGACTTTTTTAAAATATATTTTAATACTAATTAATTACATACAACTAATTAATTAAAATATAATTTATTACAATATAATTAATTAAAATAATATTATTAATTAATTATATTATAATTAATTAAAATATAATTCATTCATTTATTAAAATATTATAATCAATTAATCAATTAATTAAAATAGTTTAATTATTAATTAATTACATTATAATTAATTAAAATATAACTAATTAAAATATAATTATTCATTAATTAAAATATTGAATTTAATTAATTAATTAATTAAAATATAATTAATTAAATTATTATTTATTAAATTATTATTATTATTATTTACAATATATTTAATTACAATATTATGATTAATTAATTAATTACATTATAGTTAATTTAAAAATTAATTAATTAGTTACAATATAATTAATTAAAATGTTGTACCATATTTTTATTTTTAATATCTTTTACAAATCAATCACAATTAATGGTAATGATAATCATTCATTCCTCTTAACCAATCATCATAATTATAATGATAATATCCATTATTATTCTTGGTCATATTCATTTCTATTCTTATTACTATTCTTTATGTGAACCAACCGACCCCTAAATGCTAGTGGTAGTGGTGGGAGTGGTACAGAAGGGATGTTAAGTATCCAAGTCTTTGAATCGCCTAAATCGGTGTTGGTGGGAATGGCAATGAAAAGGGTATCAATGAAGGGAAGGGAAGTGATTGAAAAATTGAAGGGGGTTAATTATTTCGCAAACTTTTTGCAAACTTTTTTGACACCAACAAAATAAAAACAAGCAAAACCGAAATAATAAAAACACCAAAAATTTGGTAACATACTTCAGCACACCTTACCTACATCTGCGGAGCCCTCACCCAGCTTAATAACTTTCACCGAAGTACAATAAAATTACCCAAGGCTTTACTAAGCCGACACCACTCAACCTTTGACACTATCTCTCAACCTCACTTCCCATTAAAGAATTTCACATCCAATAGTACGACCGCCTCGTATTAACCTCGATAGAAGATTTTTACACACTGTTTACTAATAAAGACAATTAATCGAACAACCTAATTGATTAAAATAATAAAGAACGAAAACTAAATACCCTTGAGATAAAAAGAAAGACTTCCCGATGGATTTTATCTTCTTGAAATAACCCAGTTGAAACTCTCCACCATAGCTCACTCTTTCTTTACAGAAAAACAACTCACGATGTTTCTTCAGTTAATAACTAATACCCACTTCACCAAAGATGATCTTCACTGTATCATAAAATCAAGACGTGTGGAACGTTTTACACATAAATCAATATCACTGAACCTCCACATTAATTACTGCAATCAGAAAACCACTGCACCTTCAACTAAACGTCTCATACACACCCACAGTAACTTAACCGTGAATCACTTTTAATACTATATTCAACTAAAAATCTTCATATGTGCAGCCAGCAAATATTCTTCAAAGACACGTGACATCCACAGCTTCAATGATACACGACATCAACAGTTGCCGCAACACACAAAGGGTTTCTTGCTATGACATGTTTTAATAGAGTTCTATTAAAACACCAACTGTAGAGTTCTTTTAAAACACCAAGTTCTCTTTTAATTAATATAACACCCACGGTGGACCCACACTTTATAATTCTCAAGCTTCAATTAATGCACACCTTTTCTTCAAAAGCCAAGCACCCTTACTTGAGATGGATTTCTACCTTGGTTTAATGATAGGCATAAAAAGTCCACTTCAATTCAAATACACAACAACCACTTCAATTCAAATATACAACAACTTCTTCCTTTTAATTTCATCAATCCATAAAATTCGCAAATCGAACAATATCTTTTAACCCCACTATAATTAAGATTTTATGTCTCCAATTAAAATGTCAAAGCTAAATAAAAGATATATATACTATATCTTAACAATCTCTCCTTTTTTGGCATTATTTGTCACAAACCTAGAACTCCACATAAATAATCATAATTGAACATATAAAGATGAAATTCACAATGCTCCTCCTTAATAAAATGTCGTGTTCCACAGAACATCATAATTATCCAAACATCCAAATTTCTCTCCCTTGGGACAAAAAGATGCCAAAAAGTATGACAAATAGTCACGCATGTATCTTAAAATCTCCCCTTGAATGGAACATTCACTGTAAACAATTTGATATCTCCCCCTTGGGACAAAACAGTATCAAAACGCATAATCATACCAGTGGAAGAATTATAAGCACACTAAAAAGACAAATTACTACCATTCAAAACACTAAGATATATACCCAAAAGAGAGAGGGATACCTCAGAGAGATCCATACCGATGAGAGAGTTGAGGAGTCTTCGGTGGAACCAAATAGAAATCACAATGTAAACTACTAAAAACATAGGACGACAATAGCAACATAAAACTAAAGAACTAAAAAAAAATTCCTTCCTTTTTTTTTCTTTTTTTTGGTTAATAACAAAAAAATACTTCAAAAATGTAAAGCACATTGTCCCTGTGCCCTTCGAAGAAATTCAAACATGGTCTTTTTCTTTGACTCAGATGAAGATGTGTAACATAAGTAGCCTGCAAGTTCTCGATAATCAACCCTTTTTCTTTCTCTTATTTTTCTTCTTTCGCTCACATCTCCAATAACATTTCTACTGGATGATTTCTTTGGATTCGAGATGAAAAACCTCAGTTCAAATCAGCTTCTGTTGTTTTGGTTGGTTCATCATCCCAAATAACTGAAAGTTCTTCAGTTCGTGCAATTACCTCCTTAGCAGTAACTAACTGCAAATCAATTTCTGCAGTTACTTCCTCAACATTAACTAACTGCAAATCTGGGCATTTTCTTGTTTTTCCTTCACTACATTTTTGTGCTTGTACTTGACCCTTTATAATCCAAGCTTACTTCGATACCATAGGATGTTGCTGAAAATTTAATGGAAAGTGTCTAGATTTTTCAGTTTTGACCCCTTTAAAACATCATTTGTAGTAACTGATAACATCGTGGTCTTATATGTCCAATGACTCCACAAAAATGACAAGTGGGTATAAATCTTCGATTCTTTCTCGATGTTTCTTCTTTTTAGACAGATTTAGATATGTCATCTTTTTTTCTCATTCATTTTAGAGCACTTATCCTTATAGCCAATGCCTTGAAGATCCCCTTTAACTTTACCAATTTTCAACAACTTTTCTAACTTTTCAGTACCTCCATTTAACATTCTCAATCCCTTTTCGGTACTTACTAATTTCATTCTAGCTTCACCAAGCTCATTTGACGTCAACATCAAATTCTTTTCTAACTCTTGGATGGTGTTCTTCATGGAGAGATTCTCTCCCTTCACTCTTTCATTCTTTCTACATATTTCTCCTTATTTTTTGTACATTAATTTGTAAGCCTCATAAATATTCTCTATTTTATCATTTGACCCACTTTCATCACTGTCATAATCTGAGATCGAGCTTTAAGCTGAATCGTTTGCATTTTTTCTTAAATTTCCAGATTTAATCAATTTTTCGTCTTCGGTTACTTCCTTCTCGGTTATCGTTAAACAAGTAACTGGACTTTTAATGTACAAAGTAACTAAAGCTTCATTTTTCACAACTTCTTCTTCACTTCCAGATTCGTTATCACTCCATGTACTCTTATAGGATTTTCTTTTTCTCTTCTTCATAGTATTATCACACTCCGCTTGAACATGGTCGAAGCCTTGACACTCATGGCATTGAATTATCTTTACCTTTCTTTCTCCCTTTTGAGTTTTGGCTTCTTTCAAGTTGTTTGATGAGCTCCCGCCTTTTTGCCTAAACTCGAGTCTGTCCTTTTTCACTCTCTTCAACCAATTACTGAACTCTCTTGTTAATAGCTCCATATCCTCATTTTCGTCGGATTCATCTTCTACATCATTCGCAGTTTTTTTAGTTTCCACCTGTAGTACCAATCCTTTGCTTCTTTCTTGCTTACCTCTCAAAAGATTCATTTCGAAGTTTGTAAGGATTTCAATAACTTTTTCCAATGACAGATTATCAATATCGTGAGCTTCCTCTATTGCTGCAATTTTCGAAATAAATCTTGGAGGCAGTGATCTCAATGTTTTCTTGACTAATTTCACGTTGGAGTGTTTCTTCCCCAATTGATGTGGCTGATTAGCTATATCTCGTAGTTTTTCATGAAAATGTCCAGTAGTTTCATTCTCATCCATCTTTAGCTCTTCAAACCGTACAGCTAACATCTGTAGTTTCGATGCTATCACAGATTTTGACTCTTCATGAATAGTTTGCAAAGTATCTCACACTTCTTTTGCCGATTCACAGATTGAAATCATTGAGAAGCGTTCCTCATCAACAGCACTAAATATTGCATGCATTGCTTATGAATTTTCGAGTGCACTTTCTTCTTCAACTTTTGTCTATTCGGATGGATCTTTCTGAACTGTCTCTCCTTTATCATCATTGATCATCGGATGCATCCGATCGTGAACTACCGAATGGCAAAATTTTGTGCCCTGAGCTCAGATAAAGACATTCATCCGTAATTTCCATGCAGGATAGTTAGATCCGTCCAATAGTTGTGGCCTGATAATTGATGCTCCTTCTCTTATGGCCATGTTTGTGAAACTAAGATCTATATCAACTTGCTACCAAGTTCTGAATCAGTAACCTTACTCTGATACCAATTGAAAAATCAAATGGGGTTAATTATTTCGCAAACTTTCCGTAAACTTCTTTGACACAAACAAAATAAAAACAAACAAAACCGAAAAAATAAAAACACCAAAAATTTGATAACACAGTTCGACACACCTTGCCTACGTCGGTGGGATCCTTACCCAACTTAATAACTTTTACCGAAGTACAATAGATTTACCCAAAGTTTTACTAAGCCGACACCACTCAACCCTTGACACTATCTCTCAATCTCACTTCTCGTGAAAAAATTTCATACCCAATAGTACGACCGGCTCGTACTAATCTCGACAGAAGATTTTCACACACTGTTTACTAATAAAGACAATTAATCGAACAACTCAAGTGATTAAAATAATAAAGAACGAAAATTAAATACACTTGAGATAAAAAAAGAAAGACTTTCCTATGAATTTTATCTTCTTGAAATAGCCTAGCTGAAACTCTCTATCATAGCTCACTCTTTCTTCACAGAAAAACAACTCACGACATTTCTTCAATTAATAGCCAATACCCACTTCACCAAAGATGATCTTCACTGTATCATAACATCAAGACGTGTGGAACGTTTTACACATAAATCAACATCCTTGAGCCTCCACGTTAATTATTGCAATCAGAAAACCATTGCGCCTTCGACCAAAAGTCTTATACACACTCATAGTAACTTAACTGTGAGTTACTTTTAATACTATATTTAGCTGAAAATCTTCATATGTGCAGCTAGCAAATATTCTTCAATAACACGTGACATCTACAGCTTCAATGATACACCACATCAACAGTTGCCGCAACATACAAAGGGTTTCTTGCTATGACGTGTTTTAGTAGAGTTCTATTAAAACACCAATTGTAGAGATCGTTTAAAACACCAAGTTCTCTTTTAATTAATACAACACCCAAGGTAGACTCACAATTTTTCATCGGAGATGGACTTCTACCTTGGTTTAATGATGGGCATAAAGAGTCCACTTCAATTCAAATATAAAACAACCATTTCAATTTAAATATACAATAACTTCATCCTTTTAATTTCATCAATCCACAAAATCTGCAAATTCAACAGTATTTTTAACTTCACTATAATTAAGATTTTATATGTCTAATTAGAATGTCAAAACTAAATAAAAGATATATATAATATATCTTAACAGTGGAAGTAGAGGTAATGTTGGTAAATAACAAAAAGGAGATTAAGGGAGGTAAAGTAGGAAAAACTTGGAAGAGCTGAAAGAACTTGGTCGATATTCTTAGTGATCGTTGCACAAGGTAATGTTTTTCTTGGATGGCCCATAACTGAGTGCGCTTAAGTTGTATACGAACATGTTAGCTTGCCTAGACTTGACTGATATCTCATTTGTTGAGGTCTTTAAACCAGGATGGTTGTAGGCTGAAGATGAACTCTTTATTAAACTTGCTTCACACGTTTCAATTGCCATACCATCTACACAATCTACAGCTTCCACTTGTGGTTCTTCTGGCCTGTAAATCCCATATGTATCTGTTTTTCTATTGATTGGGGTCACTTGTTTAATGTTCCCTAATCATGGGTGAGTTTGGTTTGAATGTGCATTGCATGTGGACGTCCGCACCTAATCAAGAAATCATTAGCGATGGAAAGATTCAGATATGCTTAAACAAAGTGCTGGTTCATGTATCACAATAAACAACACCAATGATTGTTACATGAGAGATAGAACTTGCAGATTAAGCAACAAGCGAAAGAGGATGAAAAAATATAGCAGTAAAAAGTAGAAGGAAACTGATTGGAGACATTGGAGAAAACAAGGGGAGTAGAAAGAAGCTTCTATATTTGGTAGGCATTAGTCTTTAGCTCTCTTAAGTCTTTAGATCTTATGGCTGCCTGCGTTATACCCAACATTACATGTACCTAAGTTCATGTTCATCAGTCGGTGATTATAAATTAAAAAGGCCCAAGGTGAAATGCATGACAGCGAACGTGGCCCCGCCCAAATCTGTACAGTTCAGTGTTTCAGGATTTCTACAAATGCCAGATATTGGGAACTTTAGCCTTATTCATTTCACCGCATGCCCATAATTAACCTTTTCATTAATGAAATTGTACGTTTCCACGTAGCAATTGCATCAACCATTAATTTTGTTAAACAATTATTTTGACTTTATAGTTTTCCCAAGAACTTAGCCTTATTTATGAATCTAAATAAAATGAGACTTATTAATGCCAAATGCACGTTAAAATATCGTTTTACAAAACCTACAGTCCCTTTCAAATTTGTGCAGAACTTTGTCGCATTATCCCTTTCAACAATTTCTTATTTTAATTGACATCATCATTGTGTGCATTAGGTCAGCGTTCTTTTAACATAGGTTAGGTAGGCCCCAACTCCATTCCTGAACTCCTCATTGACGATGACGTGGCGGTCGTCCATTTGCTAGTTCATTTCCAGGACGTCATGCGACGACCACTCCATATTACTTGTGCTTTTGGTGCCGTTCTTTCATATTCTTTTTCACTTAACAGTTCTCATACGCTTAACCAAAGCCCAAAATAAATATGTTTTTGTATAAAGGACGGATCAAACGAAGATCAGATGCACTACTCCATTGCGTAAGTTAGATTTCTTACAATAGCTATAAAAATTAAAGACGAGCCTCAAAGGTTAGTTGCTAAGAACATTAATTAGCTAACGGTCTCTTTCTTTTTCTTGTTTCAGAGAGAAAAATAGTGACCACCACAGTACTAGGAACTGCAAGTTGATTCGTCTCCTTTTCTTGACAACGTATACTTCTTCTAGTGGATGGTTTTAGGCAAGTTGATGGAACTATTAGCTAGTGATCAAAGCCAAAGAGCACCAGCTTCTTTGAGAAGAGGGACAAGAGTTCCATTGATATGAAAAGCCATGACTCGGTCCATGGCACCAATTAGCTTCCCTCCGATGAACACCACAGGAACTGAGGTCGAGCTACCAAGAAGCCTTGATAACGCCCTCTCGATCTCTTTCCCTGTCGGGTCCTGATCCAGCTCGTACACAGTCGGGTTCACACCCATCCCACAGAACAGTCTCTTTACTGCATGGCACATGCAACAGCTACTAATACTGAAAATCACCACCGCACTCTCCGAGGCCAATCTCACCACTCTCCAGTGGGTCTCCGATGCTCCTCACAGGCACGTAATAGCCCCATGAATCAGCCTGGTAATGCATGTTTAGTAGATAACTGGAGACAAAGAAGAAAAGAAGGAATATGGTAGATGAATTAGAGATGATGGTGTGATTCGGAGCCAAGAAACGAGCGATGCATATATAGACTATAGAGGCATGGCATTGGCATTGGGGTAATAAGGTAATAACGAAGGATTTGTCTGATGTTGTCGCAGCGCGTGCGTAGGGGTTCTTGTGGGTTTTGCTTTAAAAGGATTTTTGTCTGTATGCAGAAGACATTTATGTGTACATTTGTGGAATAAAGCATTACTGGAGGCAAAGGTGTCAGGTGTAGAAGGCGGCATTTGTCTACTTTAGAGCGTAAAGAGATAGAGAGTACAATCTCACCATTCTTTTTGAAGCTAGAGAAAGGTTTCTTTGTAGAACTTTCAGGCGTAATTGAGACATGGTTTCAGGCTTTTTTTACGTTTGGCAAAAGCCTGAAGGAGGGGTTTTGTTGTAGTCGGCTGTCTCCGTCCTTGTTGTCGGGTATTAGAGCTTTTCTTTAGCTTTAGTGACGTGAACATTACGCGCATGTTAAGCCATCCAAGAGCATCGGTGACGATTATCAACGGCATCATCGACCATCGTAAATAAACAACAGCAGTCTTTTCAGGAATTGACCTCTATTCCCATTAATACGTGCCAAGGAAGCATGCAATTCTCGGGGACAAAAGCTTATTTTTGACATGGTCAGATTAAAAAGAAGGTTGACAATAGGATTCTGGTTCACTTAATTATCAGTTAATTAACTTAAGCAGTGTTACTTGATCATGAATGATAATGTGTCGTGATAAAAGGCAAAATAAACCAAAATAAATAAGCCAACCATGTTTCTAGTGCAGAAAGTTGATGTATGTGGGCAAAGTGTACATCGCATTGCTTTTGAAACAAAAGATGGATTAGAAAGTAAAGCTCCGGTTAAGTCCCCACATCAGATAATAAAAGCCCACAGATATGAGTATAAACCTTGTGCATTTAGCTAAAACAGGGGCTTCCATGGTCGAGAGTGGAGACACGTGCACTATAAGATTGAATATGGCATTAAGCATGAATTGACGTCAGGCCATTTATACAAAGTGCACATCTTTCCTACCCTTTTGGCTTTAACATCTTAGTTTGATTGATGAACGTAAAGGTTTTTGAGCAAACAAACACACTCATTAAAATTTTATCGCACATGTAGAATTTAATCAGGCTGCCGAAAGGCCTTAGAATTTAAGTCAATCGATCAATAAGTAGGGTATGATATGACTAGTAGACATGGTCCAATACTGAACAAAACATCCTAATTGATGTTCTAACCAATTTTGCTTACCCCACGCTTAGTATCATATTAGATTTTGGTATGGTACAGTATTAATATTGGTCAATATCGGATACCGTTTTAAGTAAGTTTTTAAATTTATAAAATAGTCCATAAATTTTTTAAAAATTTAAAAATAGTCTTTATCATATTGTACAGTTGTATCAGTATAGTTTATAAGTTTACATTAACCATATTTTTAAAATTCATAATAATAAATAATAATCACAATGAATATGAAATAACAATAATTTTCAGATATTTTATATATAAATAATAACCACAATTAATATGAAAAAGACAATTATTATCATACAAGCATAAAATTAAGAATAATATAAAGTATTTAAAATATTACAATTTTTCATATAATAAATAGTAATTGCATTAAACATAACTCTAATTATTACAATTTACAACAAGAAGGCGTGATGAGAAAATAATCAATTAAAAGTGAAACCTGAAACAAAAACATATATTATTTAATTTACCATTAATTAAATATATTAATTATTAATAAGAATTTAAAAATTTTTAATTTAATATTACATATTTAATTAATTAAAATTAATTGTTACTAAAATTATAAATAACTTAATTTAATTTAAATTTGTAAAATTAATTATTATATTTTAAAATATATAAATTTTAAATAAAATTTGATTTAATAATTAAAATATGTTTAAAATAAATATTATTTTATAAATAATAAAATTTAAATTATTTATTTTAAAATAAAATAATTTTGTTAATACTTTATTAATAAATATTATATAAATATTAACATAAATTTAATTAAAATAATTTATTTTAAAGTTTTATTTAGTGTATAATTATTATGAGTAATAAAATATTTATATTATTTTAAAATAAAAATTAAAAACACAATGAAAATTGAAATAAATAGTTAATTAAAAATGTTTCAATAGAGGATTTTAAAAATTTTCTAAAAGGTCCTTCAATTTTTAAAATTTACGATATTTATCGATATTCTACTGGTATTTACGACCAAATTTTTGAAAATAATTTCAGATCATTTTTCGATCGATATAGGACGGTATGAAATTCAAATATTTGGTTCTAACCAATAAAAGAAATTCTTAATTAGTTGTCCAATCTCTTAACTGAGTTCTCAAATTTTAGATGAAAATGTCATATGTTTTATTTATAAAAAAATTACTCAATGTTAAATCGTTAATTTGTGACGTAATTTATTTAATTTTAATTAATCATTTTTTGTTTAACTATAAATTAGTCTTCTACAAAACATTGAATTATCTCATTAGAAAGAGAGTAACAGTCAATATATCCAGTCCACGAGGTTTTCTGCTTTGCCCTGAAGAAGATTATAATGTATACAATCATTCTTTTATATTTTTATAAAAGGATACTTTTATATAACTTTACGATTACCAAGAACAACGTTATCAGTTACTCTACAGTCTACACCCACCGTTAGCAAGAGAGTAGATTAAGAAATAGAATATTATTGTAAGAAAGAAAAATTTTCATCCCCACAGACAATAAACCCTAAAATATCATATTTTAGACGCATGGCTAGCTGTAGCAAAGAAAAAAGAAGGTCCTTTGCTGGGTTCCTCTTCTCGACAACCAAAATTACATAAAAGGTCCTTTTATGTAGCTTCAGGATTTTTATTCTCTGGCGACATATACAAGCCAAGGGAACCTAAAACATAAAGCAGAGCGACATGAAACAGCATGTAGCAGTTGCTAAGAGTAGACTTTGGAAAGATTAAAAAGAGATAGAGGCGTGGCCTGCAGTACAGAGGCATACAGGCGGCGCTGCAGCTACCAGCTGGTACGCTTTGAGCTATAAGTCTCAGCGAAAGATGGGGACTTTGTTTGAAACCATATTTCCATATCTACTCCAACCAGCAGCTGCTGGTGGGGTTCCGACCACGCATTAACTTTTCAATAGTATTCATCACTAGCTGGTTGCTACTGTGCCATTTCTGTCCCTTTCTTCACAGTTTTGCTGTTGATTTCAAGTCTTGGAGCAGTAGCATTCTTACCTGAAAATGACTGCTTTGCTCAGTTACTGCTCCTGCAGGTAATCCTGATACTTTTGTGTGGTAAGGGTAATGAGCTGGCTTCCAAAACCCGTTAAAATGTTTTTGCACGCTACAGTTTAGGAGTTTGGATCGTCTGCCTAAGATTTCTCTATCTAACTCTATCTAAGCTTAAATCCGGCGCCGTTTCATAATAAAAATGGCAGAGTTGTGTGAAATAAGGGTAGAAGCCTGTGGGTCCCACCCATAGGTGCCATTTTGTAAGCCAGCCCTTTTGAACCAGCCAGTCACGGAGAATAATGAAATTTCATGCACAACGTAATAATGTTTTGGCTTTGACAAAAAATCATGTTATCAAATATTGATGTAAATGTTTTTTTTACTTAGACTTTTGCAAGATTGGAATTTTAATAAAACAATTTTATTATCATTTACAAACATTATTAATTTTGTTATTATTATTAAGTATATATATTTATTTATAAACTTATTAAATTTTATTTTAATATTTTTATCATTATTATTATTATTATGTTATAATTATTATTATGATTTAAAATTATTTTCATTATTATAATAACTATTAAATATTAATCAACATATACTTATTGTTATTATTATTATTATTATTATTTAAATTTAGTGCCATTATTATAATACGATTTCGCTTATAATTTCTTTGTTCTATTCTTATTCTTCTAATTATTATTATTTATGAAATTTTTATTTCCATTATTGAAATACCGTTTCTTGTTTTTGTTAAATAGTTATTATTAAAAACCCGGTCAAGAAATTATTAAATGGTTCCGCCCTACCTTCAACTCGAGTTTTGGGTAGATTAGTGGTATCAGAGCTGAGGATTACAAAATTACCAAAAAAAAGAACGTGAATGACTGATAATCAACCTATAGAAGATATTGAAAAGAATATACAATCACAATTAGTTGAAGTAACAGAATTAGTTAAAAAACTACACCTTACTCCATTATCAGAAACCTCCGATGAACAACAATTATGTCCAGTATATCCCAATGATCATAAAGACGAAATTATTCTTGGATATGAATCTGATCAAGAATTCTATATGGATAGAGATGAGAAACCCGAAAGTAGTAATACTCAAGACCTTAAATTAAAACAAAAACTCACTGGAGATAAACGTAAAAAGGATTTTCAACCCACAAATTATTCATGGTTTTCCGAAAATCAAGATGAATTTTTAAATAAGCAAGGCTATTATTATAAAGGATCAAAAATTCGAAAATATCCATCAGAATATAAACCTAAAATTACAAAATTAGGCCCTGATAGTATTCTCAATTTAGATTGTACAACAAATAATGAAGATTTATTTCATACATGGTATGACAGACACAATTAATTATTCAAATAGAAAACCATTTGGTGATAGACTGATAATAAAGATTCCTATGGAATTTTGTACTATATAAAACAAAGCAGAAATGTTCAAAATTTTCTTATTGAAAATGCTCAAGCATTACAAAATACTCCTCATTATCTGAGTAAAACACAAGATGAAGATACCTTTGAAGTAATCGCAGATGAAATTTATAAAGAATTTTTCGGACAAGACGTTATATTTCACAAGGCTAATAGAGATAAAGCAAATAGATTAAAAGCATTAAGACATCTCAACAACATACAGTTATGTGATATCTATTATTTAGATACATTTATATGTGAATTTCAGAAACAATATTATAAATTACCTAGAATTGAACAAGAAATGTATATCCATGTTTTTATTCAAAAATTACCTTATCCTTTTAATGTCAAAGTACAACAACAATTTCATGACAAAATAGAACAACAACAAGTAGCCCATAACTTAGGTGGCGCTATATTAGTTACAAAAGAATTATTAGTAGACTTTTGTTTAGATTCAAGGTTAAAACAAACATTAAAACATCAACATTTTAATTTATGTTGCGATCAAAATGCAGAAGTACCTCAACAGTACGGTTGTAAACAACCAAGACACTATTATAAATATTAAAAAAAACAATTTAATCCTAAATATAAACAATTTAGACGACGCTATAGATGGAAAAGATATAAACCTAAACCTAATCAACCTAAAAGATTTCCCAAATATTTTCGCAAATATAGGTATCATTCTAGAAATAAACGACAACAAAAATATTGTCCTCAAAAGAAAAAGAATTGTAAATGTTGGTTATGTAAAGAAGAAGGACATTATGCCAATGAATGTCCTAAACGAAAAGATAAGCAATATAATCAAAAAATACAAATATTAAATTCAGCCCTTAATTATCAGCTAGAACCAATTGAATCTGATTATGATACAGATATTTCATTATATATATATACCTCCGACAATGAATCAATTAGTCAATCCTCCTAATCGCATTTAATTCCAATTCAACATTTATACAAGTACTAGTTCAAAATTAATATTAAAATTAATGCATATATAGATACTAGAGCTACTATATGTATAGCATCAAAACAATTACAATTAAAATGGCAAAATTACATAAACCTTTACAAGTAAAAATAGCCGATGGAAGTTTTAATTCCATTTGGTATGTTAGCTATTATAATACAATCATTATTGAAAACTACACATTTATCATTCCTTCTATCTATCAAAAGAATCAGCTTACCTTTATTATTGGTAATAATTTTCTTAGACTATATCACCCTTTTTGTCAATATTTACAGTTTATTACATTAAGAACACCTTTTATAAAGGAAATTAATCAAAATCTATAATTTTATTTAATTCCTATTTATCATAATTGCACTATCAAAAATTAAAATTAGTGCAGAAAAACTTCGCTTTTACATTTTTATCTACTCAATAATACATCCATTCAAGTCGAAGTAAGTACCCTTTTAGATCAAGTATGTAGTGAAAATCCATTAGATCCACAAAAGAATCATAATACGTAAATTATCGAAATAAAATTAAAAGACCCTTTGCAAGAAATTAATATTAAAAATAATATCCCTTACACTCCTTTAGATGTAAAAGAATTTACAAATGAATGTAGTGAATTATTAGACAAAGGATTAATTACCCCAAGCACAAGTAAACATTCAGCACCAGCTTTCTATGTTAATAATTCAGCCGAAAAGAAACGAGGAAAACGAAGAATGGTTATCAATTATCGTAAATTAAACGAAGCAACCATAGGAGATGCTTATAAATTACCATGAAAAGATTATATTATTAATAAACTCAAAGGACATATTTGGTTTACAACATTAGATGCCAAATCTGGTTATTGGCAATTAAGATTACATGATAATACAAAAGCATTAACAGCATTTACTTGTCCTCCACAGAAACATTATCAATGGAACGTTTTACCTTTTGGATTAAAACAAGCACCTAGTATTTATCAACGATTTATGGATAATAATCTACAAGGATTAGAAGAATTTTCTTTTGTCTATATAGATGATATTATTATTTATTTTAATCAGATAAATTAGATCATTTAAAGAAAGTTAAAATTATATTACAACGTTGTAAAGAAAAGGTTTGATATTAAGTAAAAGAAAAGCTAAAATCGCCAACAAACCATTGAGTATTTAGGTATACAATTTAATCATCATGGCTATTTACAATTACAACCTAATATTCTACAAAATTACAAGAATTTCCTAATCGCTTGTCTAATAGACGACAAGTTCAACAATTTTTAGGATTATTAAATTATATCTCAGATCAAGGTTTTTTAAAGAATTTAGCAAAAAAACGAAGATTATTACAAAAGAAATGCAGTACAATACAACATTGGCAATGGACTTTGGCAGATACCGACGCAGTGCAACGCCTAAAAACTCTCTGTAAGGATCTTCCTAAACTCTATAACTATCAAAAAGAAGATGAATTACTAGTCCAACTGGACGCAAGCAATGATACATGGGCAGATGCCTTTTGGCAAAACCCCTAAGCACAAAAAGCACTATCTTTGTAAGTACATCAATGGAACATTTAATTCTACTTAAATTAAATTATCCTATTCATGAAAAAGAAGCATTAGCCTGTCTCAAAACATTGAGAAAATGGCGATATATTTACTACCGTAATTCACAATTCATACCGATTCTCAGATTTATGTGGATTCACTAAGTACCAAATTACTACAAGCACTAATTATAATCAAGGTCGACTCATTCGCTGGCACTCGAATTAGGTCAAGATCATTTTCAAATTCATTATATTAAATCGCTAATAACTTTCTTGCAGATATATTAACCGAGAATGGAAGGACTAATAGCACAACTTGAAACTACCATTGCATTAAAAGAAGCAGAGTTAATGTAATTACAAATACAAAGCATGAACATTCAAGTTCAGACCGAAGAAATTACAAAAGACCTAGAAAGACTCAAGCACACCCTCCTTATGCTTAAACCTAAGGAACAAGTTATTATCAAACCCGCTCCTAGCACAAAACCATTACCAGAAATTCGTCCTCAATTACCAGTTCTAGCCAAAGAACCACAAACACCATCCATAGCCCCGGAAACCCAATTATCTACAATACCTAGCATCGGTTTCACTTCCAAAGGAAACCCTCTCACTATAGCATCAAGACACAAAAGGTCGCCACCATCAAGAATCAAAACATTATGTTATTTATAATGGACCATTTGCAGGTATATATGACCAATGGCACAAAGCAGCCATTCATATTACTGGCAAAAGCAGCATTATTCATAAGAGTTTCTCTACCAAAGCAGAAGCTGAAAAATCTTATCAAGAGTTTCAGCATCCATCACTCCGACCACAATACAAAGCAGTTCTTCAAGCACCAGCAACACCAGTCTCAAAGTTAATTACTTTGGGAAAATCCATCGATATGGAAAGAATCCATTCAGTACCAGCAAAAGTACTCCATGAAGAATCAAAAGTACTCACATCAGAGATGTTCATTGATTGTTTTCAAGCATTGAATCAATGGACTGATGAAATGAAGAAATTTCAATACTATCCACAGAATAGAGGTCGATATGGACCAAAAGCAGTCATCTTCCCCGGAGCTGACCCATTAACTACCTATCTATTATTTCAAAGTGGATTAGCAGACACCATATACCTACAAGATCTCAAACTACTAGCAGACTTTCCATCCCGATTAGTCAATTCCATCAAGCAATTTAAGGATCGATTCGCTAAAGAACGCGAATTATATATTAAAGTCTACAGCAGTTATCCTATATTTGAAGCATCAGAAGCAGAGAATGCCATCCAGGCAGCCATTAAAGCACCAAGGATTGCTTTCCTTCAAATCGGAGTTAACAATCTTCAGTATCCTCCAATAGATGAAGCACCACAATACGAGTTCAATTGGGACTTAGTTAATAGGTTCAATTTGAACTGTCTAGAAGGAATCTATCATCAATGCATTAAGATCAATCCAGAATCAACGATCAAGATCAACTACAGAGGCAATTACATCTTGTTGACCTCTACATATAAACATCCAATACTGTCCAATGAGATGCAAGTATTACAAAGGTTCAAAGCACCATTTGACGATCTTTCAGATTGTTTTCAAGAGCTCAGTCAAGCATGGAAAGAAGCTATCTGTAAGCAAATTCAAGAATATCCTACTCATCGGTGTAAGAATTGTCCCACATCATCAAAAGCACCAGATGCCCACAGTACAACTGACGACGAACTTGTCATCATTGAAGAATAATTCGTCGGTGGATAAAGGACAAAGCACTAAAGCAATAATGTAGGTCTTTAGTTAAAGACCGTCCCATTGTACAAACATGTCATTTCTTTTTATTTTCAACTCTTTTCTTTATGTCTTGTAAGATGTCACTTTAGCATCTTACTTTACTTTTTTCTTTTCTTTATGTCTTAGTCCGTCCTTTTACTTTTCTTTTAGTCATTTCATGTTTGTACCGTAGATTCCCTTTCTTGCATATAAATAAGAAACTTGGGTGTCTGTCTTAGACACATCAAGAATTCCATAACTACTCTCTTTGAAACTTCTCTCTTCGCACCTAAGTCTAAGATTGACGTTCAAGCGAATTTCCAGAAGAATCAGGTTAGAGTTATGTTTTCTTTTTGTCACATTATTATTATCAGCATTATTATCATCTTTATAATTCTCTATATTATACTTCAATTATTTCTCGCCTTCTTATGATTCTCTTTGATAAAATCATTATTGTATCATTTTATCTAATTATAGTTATCATTCATGCATTACTATGTTATACTATCATATGCATTCTTAAAATAATTCAAGTTCTCATTATCATCTACAAAGTTATTTCACGATTTCATTACTTTTGATTATTTCCCAGCATGGCATTATCTTATTTTCAAGCTAAACGCAACCTCAAGCATCAGATTAAACAATTAGATGATCAACAAGCACACTATGAAGCATTAAAAGTCAAGACTATAGCTCGCAATAAACACGCTCATGATCTTATCATAGATCCCAAGTACAAAGTACCTATTACCAGTTCATTATATCACGAAGCTCAAGAAATTATCACAACTGCCACTCAAATGATGAATGAAGCAGCCGAATTAATTACTGTACTAGATGAAAGTATTCAGGAAATTATTTCCATCCGTCAGTATTTTGTAAACAAATTATCTGTTCTTATAATTTAATTAATGACTTATTTTGAATATCGACGATCTCTTAAGCATCGAATTCAGCATTATTTAGAAATTGAACAAGAGCAAAAGAAATTTATTAAGTTATACCAAGATCATATAAAATTAGCACAAGAAAATCAATGTTTTCAACTTTTTATAAATGCTCAACTTTTATTAGATCAAACATTATACATTTATAATTCAATAAAAGCAGATCGTTACTTAATTACAAAACGAAATGAGTTTACTTATTGATTAGCATTATCATGACATTCGCATTATCTTATTTCTTTAATTATTGTTTACTTACCATTATTGAGCAATTACATCTTTATGCTTTTACTATTTTTCAAGCACAACCATTATTATTCTTTATTTCTGCAAGTATATTATTCATTCCCTCTGAAATAATTCATCAATTCTTTGCTATTAGTTGTCCATTTATCGATATAACTCTTGATTATTTATGGAGCACTATTTTTCAATTAGATACTAATATTGGATATATAGTTAGATTAGACGATAGAGATATTATATTTGATTTCTCACCTCATCATGAGGAAGAATCAGATGAACATATTATTAATGAAGTATATCATTGCTCAGAATCATTCTCTCAATTATTTCCCTCTGATGAAGAAATAGAAGATATAGCAGAAAACGAAAACGAAATAGAACTCACCAGTTCTGATTATCAGTGTATAGATGATGATATTAACTACGATTTAGATGATTTTGATTGTAGTACTGAACCCTTTTAATTACCGAAAATGAATTGTCCCATTTGTTTAGAATTACAAGAACAAATAGAGTATACACAACAAGCTATTCACAAATATCAAGATCATATTCAATATAATGAAGATCGAATAAACTATCTCATCTTTGTAGGAGTCAATCGTCTCGGACGGTTACCTTACATAGAACATTTATCTATAGTACAAAGACTAATTCAACAATATAGAACTCATTTACAACACTTAGAACAAATTCAATCTGACCATCACTGTTATCATTCAAATACATTATGACTTCCTCAACTATTTCTTCTACAGTATTAGATGTAGACAATTTAGAATTAACCGAATCATTAGGAACATTTAAAATTTCTACTTTAATTAATCAAGATAAACAAAAAAATCACTAAAGCTCAATTAGATTTAAAGAAAGGACAAGATATTCATAAATCTACAATAAAACAAATTTTTAATCGACAAAATCTTATCTATTTTGGAAAAATTATTCAGGAAACACCTATCAGAATTGATCAATGTCATGGAAATTTACGAATTAGTTTAATTGATCCAGAACAAATTAACAGACAATTACAGTTATTACCAGAAGCTAAACGTAAGAAAATTGGTTATATTCATTTATCCACTATACAAATATTACTAAAATCCACTTTTCAAGATGGAATTGATACCCCAATTAGAATGGCCATACTCGATGAAAGGATGAACAATCTCAATGATCAAGTATTAGGAATGATGAATGGAAATTTACAATATGGAAAAATTAAATTTAATACTAGATTAAAATTAGGAATCCCATTAATATCATCCGAATTAGATAAAGCAATCACTATTGCATACAAATTTTATAGAAGCAATCTTATGACTCAAGGACAATATCCTTTTTCTTTAACATATCAGATAAGTTATGCATTATCAAATTCACATCATAGTATAGATTTTAAACATACAGAACAAATCTATTTAGATCAGTTATTTCAAGAAGTAGCTAAAGTTGGAATTAAGATACAACCTAAAATACAACCTCTTCCAGCAATACAACAACCCTTTTCTATACCACCATTAATAGAACGAAGACATTCTTTTTCAGAATCAACATCCAATAATATTCCTCTCCTTAGATCAGTCTCAGCACGACATCAAAGACCTATATACATAGAAAGACCAATTAGAATAACTGAACCCAATAATCAAACCAGATAATTGATTTAAATTCAAAATCAAATTTCGACATTATCTACCTATTTAATCCAAAAATTATGACATTTTTAACAAATCTCACTCAGCAAATAGATGCACTTGTACAAACACATGAATTATTAGAACAAAAAATAGAAGAATTAATACATACTCAAATAGAAATTATTAACTTAATACAACAAATAAATCAAAAGATTCAAGATACTAATGATCAATTAGTAGGAAAAGATCCGCCCCCAAAAATGGTATCAGAGCTTACAGGTAACCCCCATATCGTGTGTTCGAATCTCGGACAGGATTTAAGCGTAGTATGGGTCATGTGGATACGCATGGGCTACCGCGAAACGTGGTGGGCTTATAAGATTTGGTTCATACTACCTTCAACTCGAAGTTTTGGGTAGATCAAGAACTCTAACTTTGATTCTTCTAGAAATTCGCCGAACGTCAATCTTAGACTTAGGTGCGAAGAGAGAAGTTTCAGAGAGAGTAGTTATGGAATTCTTGATGTCACATTATTATTATCAGCATTATTATCATCTTTATAATTCTCATATTATACTTCAATTATTTCTCGCCTTCTTATGATTCTCTTTGATAAAATCATTATTGTATCATTTTATCTAATTATAGTTATCATTCATGCATTACTATGTTATACTATCATATGCATTCTTAAAATAATTCAAGTTCTCATTATCATCTACAAAGTTATTTCACGATTTCATTACTTTTGATTATTTCCCAGATGGCATTATCTTATTTTCAAGCTAAACGCAACCTCAAGCATCGATTAAATAGTTAGATGATCAATGCACACTATGAAGCATTAAAAGTCAAGACTATAGCTCGCAATAAACACGCCATGATCTTATCATAGATCCCAAGTACAAAGTACCTATTACCGCTTCATTATATCAATAAGCTCAAGAAATTATCACAATCGCCACTCAAATGATGAATGAAGCGGCCGAATTAATTATCGTATTAGATGAAAGTATTCAGAAATTATTTCCATCCGTCAAGATTTTGTAAACAAATTATCTGTTCTTATAATTTAATTAATGACTTATTTTGAATATCGACGATCTCTTAAGCATCGAATTCAAGATTATTTAGAAATTGAACAAGAGCAAAAGAAATTTATTAAGTTATACCAAGATCATATAAAATTAGCACAAGAAAATCAATGTTTTCAACTTTTTATAAATGCTCAACTTTTATTAGATCAAACATTATACATTTATAATTCAATAAAAGCGGATCGTTACTTAATTACAAAACGAAATGAGTTTACTTATTGATTAGCATTATCATGACATTCGCATTATCTTATTTCTTTAATTATTGTTTACTTACCATTATTGAGCAATTACATCTTTATGCTTTTACTATTTTCAAGCACAACCATTATTATTCTTTATTTCGCAAGTATATTATTCATTCCCTCCAAATAATTCATCAATTCTTTGCTATTAGTTGTCCATTTATCGATATAACTCTTGATTATTTATGGAGCACTATTTTCAATTAGATACTAATATTGGATATATAGTTAGATTAGACGATAGAGATATTATATTTGATTTCTCACCTCATCATGAGGAAGAATCGATGAACATATTATTAATGAAGTATATCATTGCTCGTAATCATTCTCTCAATTATTTCCCTCGATGAAGAAATAGAAGATATAGCAGAAAACGAAAACGAAATAGAACTCACCAGCTTCGATTATCGATGTATAGATGATGATATTAACTACGATTTAGATGATTTTGATTGTAGTAATCGAACCTTTTAATTACCGAAATGAATTGTCCCATTTGTTTAGAATTACAAGAACAAATAGAGTATACACAACAAGCTATTCACAAATATCAAGATCATATTCAATATAATGAAGATCGAATAAACTATCTCATCTTTGTAGGAGTCAATCGTCTCGGACGGTTACCTTACATAGAACATTTATCTATAGTACAAAGACTAATTCAACAATATAGAACTCATTTACAACACTTAGAACAAATTCAATCGATCATCATCAGTATCATTCAAATACATTATGACTTCTCAACTATTTCTTCTACAAAGATTAGATGTAGACAATTTAGAATTAACCGAATCATTAGGAACATTTAAAATTTCTACTTTAATTAATCAAGATAAACAAAACAAATCACTAAAGCTCAATTAGATTTAAAGAAAGGACAAGATATTCATAAATCTACAATAAAACAAATTTTAATCGACAAAATCTTATCTATTTTGGAAAAATTATTCAGAAACACCTATCGAAATTGATCAATGTCATGGAAATTTACTTAATTAGTTTAATTGATCCGAACAAATTAATGTATAATTACAGTTATTACCGTAAGCTAAACGTAAGAAAATTGGTTATATTCATTTATCCACTATACAAATATTACTAAAATCCACTTTTCAAGATGGAATTGATACCCCAATTAGAATGGCCATACTCGATGAAAGGATGAACAATCTCAATGATCAAGTATTAGGAATGATGAATGGAAATTTACAATATGGAAAATTTAAATTTAATACTAGATTAAAATTAGAATCCCATTAATATCATCCGAATTAGATAAAGCAATCACTATTGCATACAAATTTTATAAAGCAATCTTATGACTCAAGGACAATATCCTTTTCTTTAACATATCGATAAGTTATGCATTATCAAATTCACATCATAGTATAGATTTTAAACATACAGAACAAATCTATTTAGATCAGTTATTTCAAGAAGTAGCTAAAGTTGGAATTAAGATACAACCTAAAATACAACCTCTTCCAGCAATACAACAACCCTTTTCTATACCACCATTAATAGAACGAAGACATTCTTTTTCAGAATCAACATCCAATAATATTCTCTCCTTAGATCGGTCTCAAAGACGACATCAAAGACCTATATACATAGAAAGATCAATTAGAATAATCAACCCAATAATCAAACTGATAATTGATTTAAATTCAAAATCAAATTTCGACATTATCTACCAATTTAATCCAAAATTATGACATCTTTAACAAATCTCACTCAAAGAAATAGATGCACTTGTACAAACACATGAATTATTAGAACAAAAATAGAAGAATTAATACATACTCAAATAGAAATTATTAACTTAATACAACAAATAAATCAAAAGATTCAAGATACTAATGATCAATTAGTAGGAAAAGATCCGCCTCAAATTATTCTTATTATTATTATTATTATTATTAGTAGTATTATTATATTGATTATTATTATTATTATTATTATTATTATTATTATTATTATTATTATTATTATGTATTATTATTCTTATTCTATGCTTATTCTTCTTATTCTTAATCATATTATTATTATTATTATTATTATTATTATTATTATTATTGTTATTATTAGTATTATCTCGATTATTGTTATTGTTATTATTATTACTATTATCATATTGTTCATGAATAGAAAATTTAGTTAATTATTTTAAATTTCTATTCCTTATAATGATAAAATGCATATATCTTTATTTGTTATATAATTGCTTATTATGAATAATTATGTTTTGATTATGATTATATTTAGTTTTCTTATTAATATAATCATTCTTATAATTTCTTTAATTTTTTAATTTTCCCGCTTTAGTTTATATTTTATTATTATATATAAAATATATAGTATATAATAATACTACTAATCAGACAGTTTTTAGGTGGATCGCTAGAAGCGACCTCGTCGCCTCTAGCGATCCGAGCCTATGAGAGATGTATCGCCAGAGAGCGACACGCGTCGCCTCTAGCTAAAATATCGTATCGGTTTAGTGATCGCTAGAGGCGGCGCTGTCGCTAGCGATCCACCTAAGATCGTCAGGATCGCTATGGCGAGGCTCGGCGCCTAATGACAACAACCTTATCAATTGTTCTGGATCGATAGGCGACGAGCGCCTCCTAGCGATCACAACGTATCGTTGTGCGGATCGCCAGGCGACGTACGTAACAGAAATGACAACACCCTCAGAACCACTATCACTAATTTATTATTATTATTATTAGTATTGTTATTTGTATTTATTAGCAATCAAAATATTAGTTGCTTTTTATTCAAATTGTTATTATTATGTCTAAGTATTAGTAATATTATTATTATTGTTGTTATTTTTATTATTATGTTTATTAGTATTATAATAATAATAATTATTATTATTATTATGTGTCGTTATGATAATTAATTTAAATCATTATATTAAGTTCTATTATAATCGAAATCTTTGATAATCATAAATATTATTATTATGTTATTTTTATTATTTTATTATTATATTGTTATTATTATGTTTTTTATTGTTAAGATTATTGTTATAATTATTATTATATTTATTATTGCAATTATTATTATTATTATTATTGTTATGATTATTGTTATTATCTTTATTATAATAATTATATAATAAATAATAATAATAATAATTATTATTATTATTATTATTATCTTATTATTATTATAATGATTGTTATTACGACTATTATTATTACTTATGATTAATAAATTTCTTATATGAATTACAAATGTCAATTATTAGTCATAACATAATTAAATTTCAGATTATTAATTGCAGTTGTTGTTTATGTAATTCATTTAGTTCTTATAACTATTGCGTGAAACGAAATGAACTTAATTTTCATTACATTATTTAAGCAAATAAAACGAATATGAAAAACATATGCAATATTACAAAGTTTACGCATTAATTAACAATAATCATGACACGGGAAAGAGTTGTCATTTCCAAATAAATGCTCTCAAACAATTCCCGCCATTTAATTCCTTGGTAATATTAGGAAGTTGTTTACTCTTTAACTAAAAACACAGAGCTTCTTCTCCAACAACCTACGTTATTACAGACACCGAGTTTAATTTTGGTCTCCTTCTCAGGTGAAAACATTTAAAAACATTAGTTAATGTTGTGCAGATACTAGGAAAATGGATGTGTTTTATATTGTTTTTTACAAGTTGGTTGTTAAAGGAATGTATAGTCATTTATGTCTATTTAACGCTTTGTTATTCATTGTCATGTATCCGGAATGTTGCGTTAATTAATGGTTGTTGACATAACATTAGTGGTAATTAATATGGGATAGTTGAGTGGGTCAGGTTGTATGGATAATGGCGATTATGTTTTGGTGAATAATAATGGCTTCCAACGTTGTTTCTTGTGTTAAGGCAACTCATTGTATGGTTGGCAATGGTAATAACCGTAAACACTCGCTAACTTGTTTTCCGTGTTAATGCAACTTGCTAATAATGACAATAAATATTTTACAGTTGATTTGGTAAACATTAAGGTATAGTTCATCTTAAAGTAAACCTATTGGTTCTTAACAGGAAACAACTTACCATCAATACACATAGGTTTTTCTGAAACATTAATGACATAACACATGGAATGGTTAAAGGCATGGATGGGAACAAGAAAATTTATGAACTCGTGGGAATTGTAGTCGTTATTGCTTGTGTTATAAATCATATGTGAAATTTATCGTCCTCGTGTGTTAATTTAACAGGTCTGAAAATGGAAGGTACATCGAGA
The DNA here is from genome assembly GCA_029891385.1 of Erythroxylum novogranatense. Taxonomy (NCBI): domain Eukaryota; kingdom Viridiplantae; phylum Streptophyta; class Magnoliopsida; order Malpighiales; family Erythroxylaceae; genus Erythroxylum; species Erythroxylum novogranatense. Next base: position 23,621,659 of record CM057230.1, on the reverse strand, counting down.
CTATGTCGTCGTTTAAATTATGGATGTGATGATGAGCAAGGTGAGAATGATATTGGCATTGGGATTGGGTTTGGTAATATGAACGCAAGGGTGAATTGTGGAAGTGAGTTAGTACCAAAATTGGCATGAAGTTTATGATGTAAGAAGAAGCTACCAATTTTATTTAACTTATGGGAAGCATATGGATTTGGCATTAGACGAAGCAAAAGTCACAAAGATAAAAGAGGTAACTTAATTTGTCGGCTACTTTGTTGTAATGCTCAGGGTCAGCGGATGCCTGATAAAAAAGATTTGTGTGTAAGAGCTCCACGACCAGCAACAAGATTTGGGTGTGAGGCAAGGATGAAAGTTCATAGTTTGCAAAGTGGAACATTTGAAGTCATTGAATTTGTGGAGGAGCACAATCACCACCTCTAATCGCCGAACAAGGTACATTTGCATAGAAGTCATAGGAAGATATCTTCAGCTGCGACTATGCAAATTGAAATGGCAAATGCTGTGGGAATTCTACCGAAAGCATCCCATGATCTTATGGTGAGGGAAGCAAGTGGAAGAGATAATGTTGGATTCATTCGGGATGATTACAAGAATTATTTGAGGTCTAAACGGACTAGAGAGATGCCAAAGGGAGATACACACGAGGTATTACAATATCTGTATAAGATGCAGGTGGAAGAGCCCAATTTTTTCTATGCCATTCAAGTCGACGAAGATGATATGATAAAGAACATATTTTGGTCTGACGCTCAAATGAGGAACGACTACGTGACTTTGGTGATGTCGTGCGCTCGATACTACTTACAAGAAGAACGGTCGTGGTCGTTCACTCGCGTTGTTTGTCGGTGTCAATCATCACAAGCAAACAACAATTTTAGCGCTGCACTCTCTACGATGAAACCGCTCGACATTTGTGTGGTTGTTCAAGACATTTGAGGCGGCGATGCACAACAAACAACCTACAATCGTTTCGACCGATCAAGATGCGAAATCGCAGGGATTAGATCAACATGGCCAAACACCGCCATCGGCTATGTATTTGGCACATTTACCAAAATGCAGCCATCCATTTGAGTAGTGTCTTCAGAAGTATAAAGAGTTTTCACGGACTTGAGCGCATACATATATGAGTGTGAAGAAGAAGAACAATTTGTCGCTGCATGGAATCGATGCTCGGAAAATTTGAACTTGAAGACAATGAATGGTTGCAACGCTTGTATCATATTAAGGAAAAGTGGCGTTGGCTTATGGCGCAAAATATTCTCAGGTTGACATGATGACAACACAACGCAGTTGAAAGCATGAACAGCTTCTTTAAAAGGTATGTAAGTTATCAACACAACTTACTACAATTCTTTAATCACTTCCACAGGCTTCTCGATGATCGGCGTTATGAGGAGTTAAAAGCTGAATTTAGGAGCAATGTGAGCAGACCAACATTGTCAGCACCAGTAAAAATTTTAAAGCATGCCGCAACTATATACACGCCAGAAGTTTTTAAATGGTTCCAAGATCAATGGAATATGTGTCATGATTACAGTTGTAATCTTTGCAGTCAGGATGGTTCGGTTGAGAAGTACATGGTAACAGTTGATGGGCAGAGGTACTCTCATTCCATCAGTTACGATTCTTCAAATGAGGAAGTTCATTGCAGTTGTGGGAAGTTTGAGTTTGCTGGGATCTTATGCGCTCATATGTTGAAGATGTATAACATAAAAAATATTAGCACAATTCCAAGCAAATACATAGTAAAACGATGGACAAGGAAAGCGAAATGTTGGAGGAATGGTAGTCAGCACTCACCTATCATTGAAACTGATATGGACCCTAAGTTACTGTCAGGTAAAAGGTATAAAGAATTGTGTACCTTAAGCTCGCGGTTGGTTACAAGAGCGGCAAGGTGATGATACCTATGAACATGTTAAACAACATCTTCTTAACATGTTGAACATGGTTGATGAGACATTGGAACGTGAAGAAATAGTGGATGACGAGAACCTAAGAGGACAACATGATGAGTTAAGCCAACGCCACGGTCAAGTAATGATGTGAATGTGTTGAATGAGGCCGACGTGAGTTTTGCCCACAAGAAGCACATACGAGGTGAAGTTGAAGAACAAGCCTACATCTAGTAAGAGAATGAGGAGTGGTCCGGAGAAAAGTCGAAAGAAGAGGACGATGCGAAGAAATGTAGCGAGTCAAGAAGAATCCCCTTTCCAATACGCAGTAAAACTTCAAGATATTGATGTGAACGGATGTTTTGTTTTATTGGTCATATTTGATTTTCATGTAATATGGTCATTCCTACTTGATGCAGGAATCTGAAGCGAATTCCTGGCAATATGGATTAATGTCTACCAGCCAACCTCCCATACTAAATCAACAACAGGTTGGTATACGGTCATTACCAATGTGTACAACTGTTATGCAATTTGCTTTCCGAATCTCATTTGCTGAATGCTCATCACATTTATTTAAATGCAAAGTGCAAGTTCCACTTCCTAAGGAATGGACAAGTATGGGGTCCAATCATGAAGACCGCATAGAACAATCTGAGGTTATTTTGTCTTAAGTTGTCTTTGGGCAACTATAAATTTGGAGGCATGAAAAGTTAATGATTAATCTTCCATGTCTTCCAAATTGCAGGCATTACGTGTTCATTTCGATAAGTCAACAATGGCATACACTCATCATCAAACTACAACATTCTCGCAGGTATGCTTTTTTAAACATAGGAGTGTTTCTAATAAAACCATTTGTCCATGTAATGTGTTATGAAATTGTGAGTCATCTACTATGTTAGGTGCATGCTGTTGGACCAAGTCAGCATAATATACATAACATTATCCCACCGGCAATGCGGATGACTGATTTACTCAAGGTAAATAAGCCACAGTTTGTCTCCCAAACCCAATAATGTTCCATAATTGAATTTTGTTGTTTTGTTTTGTTTGAATGAGTTCACATGCATTTTGATTTCCAGGCACAACAAACATTTGGTTGTGGAAATATGGAAGACGTTAACAATTTAACACTTGGTATTTCCATTGGCAAATGTGGGAGTTGCCTCTGTGAGGAAAAGTTCTGTACTTGTAGACAATGATTATGATAATGATGTAAGTACGAACCACCTTTGTAGAATTCAAGTTGTACGGTTGGGGAGGAAGTGCTGGTTGTATATGTCCCACGAAAAGAGTAGTGTGGTTGGAATGTGGCAATTTCGGATGTCGGTACCAATATATTGAGCACGTTTCTATACTTCAAATTGTTAGTCCTTCAACAATATATTTATTTTCGATAGTGAATTATGAAACCTTTCAATTTTTAGCTCCTGCAAACAAAAGTGGTACACATGTCGTTGATTGCATCTGCCGTAATAGGCAAAAGTCGGGTGGAACCCAACGGATCGTTATAAGCAAAGAAGTAATTGGATTCACACGCATATTTGAAGTGGGTTTCTTATATTCAATTGGCTTTTGTGATGCCTTTTCTGTTACTTACCGTGTTCCCACTTTGAAGATACAAGATGCAAAGAAGGTAAACCATTCATCGTGTATCCTTCACATTCTAAAGTCTTAGATCCTTTGTTATCATTCTATAGAGGAAAACATATGGAATTTATATGAGCTTGTAGTTTAGCATATAATATGTGTTCATCCATGATAGGGCTTATTCTTTATCTCTTTCTTAGCAGTTTATAACCGTAATGTTATTGCTAGAAGGTCAATGGATAAAATAATCATCACTTTCAGTGTCTTTCTTGATTTTTCATTTCGTGCAGGTAATGCAACAGTTGAATGTTTCTGCTGCGGAAGATGTTGATGCTGCGGAAGAAGCTCTAAATGATGTAAGTTTATCGTGAATGTTTCACCAAGTTTTGGTTACGAGCAGCATAATTTTGTTGTTGTTTAGTAGGATATGCTTTCCTAATTGAAATTCTTTATTTCCTACTTCATCTCGTTAGAATATACATGTCTATACTGTGTTCATGATAAAATATTTGTTTCTTTAAGTTAAGGAAAACATATGATTGTTTTAGTTTTCTAATTACTTATTGAATGTAATTTGTAGTTGCAAGGCAAAGAACAATTCCCTCGCCAAAGAAAGGACCACTATTCGATGGGGTGGGAAAAGGACCACTATTACAATGCCGATAAATATGATTTTCAAGTAAGGACTTCATATTTATTTTATGGCTATCTCCTCTTATCTTATCAAATTACTTGCTTTCTGCTTTGTTAACTAACCATTTTCATGGGTGAAATGATTTTTCCTAGTCGATGTATCTCAGATAATTGTTCAAAAGTGTCATAATATTTAATTGGTGTTTGGTAAGCTCAAAAGTGATACTTGGACCACCTTTTATGAATGTCATACAAGATAGTTTTTTGTAGGAAATTCTACTAAGCGAAAAAGGGAACTTTATTGAATGCAGAGGCGTAGATCGATGGATGTAGATTTGGAGGTCAAGAAGGATTTGAATGCTTTATAAATAGTATGTTAGGCCCCTGTGGAATGTAATAAATAATTTGGTGAAATTTTGCTGTTTTTTTTCCAAAGAAGATTGCTTTATAGAAGTAAATATCTGGATGAGTTTCCTTTGGTTTGTATAATCTGGGAAATACAGTTTCCTCTTCCTGTCTTTCTTTATCTCTATTTTTTCCCTACCCAACTGTTAATCAATTCATGTAATTTCTTTGAATTGGAAGTCATTGGCTTCTCCTTTGGTAACTGTTTGTATTTTCTCATTACAGAGCAATAAACCGCTATCTTTTAACAAAATGCAAAATTGGAAAATGAAGGTCATATTTAGTTAATTGATGAGTAAAGATTATGTTAGAAATAGGATGCATTTATATCATTGTATGGATAGATTACCACTATTTCTAAACATATGGTCAAAATAATAATGTGATAGTTCTTGTATACCTTCTAAGATTGAACTACCAAGGTTTGTTAATGTAATTAGCAAATTAATTATATATAAATTAAAATTAATAAAAATTGACAAAATATATGACCTAATTAGTTAATCATACTAAATATTCACTAATCTATTAATTATATTAATTTGAAAATAAATTATAATTTAACTAATTAATTAATTACATTATATTGTAATTATCAACAGTTAAATCAAAATTAGTTAATTAGTTAATTAATTATATTATAAAATAAAACAAATTTGATTGGATTCACGCAGCCAATTGTCTCCTAAAATACCGTAAAGTCGATGTTCTTGGTCTACAAGGAAACAACTAAGAATTGAATACGAAACTTCGGTTCATATGATTGATGAAAATTTAAGTCCACGATTCGAGAAATGCATTATGTTTTACACGGTTAGAAAGCGATCGTAGGTCGTAGTATGTTCCTCTTCTTGATAGCAGATTTGGCGACGCTTAGGCTCCTTTCAAAAAAGTTAATCCTGCAACAATAGAGCGCATTAAAGGAGCATGTTATAAGTGATTAAGAATGAGCAAACGATACCTTCTATCGCTACATTTTGAACATGTATTGCTACTTGAATGCAACAAATTCAAATAAGTGAAGAAGATAAAAGGAACAAGTGTAAAAGGCAAGTATCCAAGCAGAGTGTTAAGAATCCACAAGACGGTCAAAAACTGCCATACCTCCGTATTTCATTTAATCGCAATGATGATGCGCTGCGCCATCCATTTGTGGATCATCTCCATCGATGGGGTTGAGATGGCACATCCATCCTTGGACCTCCCAAGCCTTTCTCCATTTGTTGTCCAAGTATTCCAGCTCGTCATCAATAGCCACCACTCGCGCATTCAAATTTACTAATTGACGGTTCATTCTTACCATCTGTTCCGTAATCAACCGAAATTGGTCCTGTGTTCTACAGATACATGCATGAGGTTTTGGTTATGTAGAATTTGTTGGTGCATCGTGGCCAGATTAGGTTCCGACTGATGTCGTGGTTGCGGCTGTTGCCCCTCAGTCTCCGACCCATATTCTACACCGTGAACATTAGACTAATAATCAACTCCCTGACCTCTAGAACTTGATTCTCCCGCTGCCAACCCACGCCTCATCATTGCACGGGTTGATGGCTCATAATGCAAGGTTGTCCCGCCTATAATCTCGCACCGTGTCGTATGGTACATCGAAATAGTGATATTGCAGCTTCTCAAGGTCACTAACATCAATCCTATATACCTGAGCAAATCCAGTTAGTAAATAACCCATACCTAGGGTGCTCCCCGCTCCCCACTAATTCCATCAAAGTTTTAGATACATATGTGAACATGTTCGGCTTATGTCCATGCTCGATGCACCATAACAAGAAAAGCTCCTTCGTTGAGCATTTTGTACTTTGTTGTTTGCCAAAAGCAGATCCACACATGAATTTATGCAAGCAGCTTGAATTCCGCTTCCAATCTGCATTGGATGCAATGTGGATCATACGCATCCAAGTTTGTTAAACGCTTCCAAGACGCATTTACATTGAAACTTGATGCCCATCTTCAATATCGTGTTCGCAAACTCACAAACGGTCTCGTAACACCATCCGATCCATAAAATACACCCGCCACGTAACCTAAACCACAATTTCTGCGGTCGCGTGACACCCACCTCAAAGATGTGAAAAACTCTAGTGTCAGGTCACGGGACACGGGCTCTGACATAATGTCATAAAATTGTCTCTCAACCCTATGTCATGTAGCAGCTCAAAATTAAAATACGTAGGAACCTCAACGCTCTTACTTTGAAGTTCCCTGTACCTCTCTCCTTCTGTATCGGAATAAATTGGAAACGGGGCATCATAATAATTAGCAATGTTTGCAGCATTGTCCCCTCTCACCTCAGAACAGATGCTTTCCTCAGACTGTCTAGCTCTTCGAGGGGGCATTGTCACGGTAGAAGCTGCATATGTCAGAAATTAAGAACACAAATTAAGAACAATAAGATCACAACCATCATTTGGGCTTCTTCATGTTTCTATAAACAATGCAATGTTTTTGTTTGTTGTTGGTTGTGATTTAGATACTTTGTCTAATTATATATGAAGTCAATTACATGTAACAAAACTAAGCTCTCATAACAAGATGTGCATAGGAAGTGTAATATGTCTTTAAGTGGGTTAGTAGAGGGATTTGAATTATGAGTTAAGTTTTGTCCAAGTTTTGAGTACGTAACAAGCAATTCCAAGTATCTTCAGGGCTGTTATAATTGAATGAAAAAATATTATGTACTACATAATGTAAGATCCAAAAAAATGATGATTATATCAACATATGTGTTAAGTTGATAAGTATAGGTGCTGTAGAAGACCAAGATGTATCGTTGTAATTGAGGAAAAACAAACAACTTTTTTGATATTTGGGAAGAGAACTTGTCTTAAAAGCAATCAACTTGTTGATTGCAATCATCGAATTACTTATACACTTTACTAATATCATTGTAGCTGTTTGCAAATTGTCAACTCGTCTTTGCTACAATTTATAGTGCTCTTTGAGTGCATTATTATTTGTAGCATATACAACAACCTACGCTAATCCTAATGACCAATTATTACTCAATAACGCACACGAAGCCTAATGGGACAAAAATATGACTGCAACAAAAGAAGAGGACAAACAAATTTATTTCAGTTAACATTACTGCTTCAAATGTCTACATGCAGTCATATAATTACCAATTTCAAGCAACCAAAATATATGCAAAACATCAATCACAACGACAAAGAGACACAATTTGAAATGAAGCAATCCTCATAGCAATCCATACCTAAAGAACGTAAAGATGAAACACCTACTAGGCTTCCACTGAAGGGAGTTACCGAATGTAATAGTCCAACGACCTGCAATACCCATACGAAATACCCAAACGAAATTATCCACATGAAATACCCAATGGGAAAAAAAATTCCGACGAGTTACCCACATGCAATTCAACGGAGATACCCATTCGAAAACCAAAACACAAACAAATTACCCAGATGCAATTCATCGGAAATACCCGGATAAGTTACCCACATGAACAACATATCCTCACTCAATCCAAACCCATCACCCAATCAAAACAATACAAACAACTTACCTACAATGTGCTGGTCGAATGCTGGAACGTCAAGCAGAGGAAGAAGTGTTCAGTCGGTATCGCACCCAGCGGAAGAACTTTGGTAGAGAAGAGGCTGAACTTTTCAGTGGGTATCGCAGTCAGTGTCGCATTAGGTTAAGTGCGATATCAATATACTTGTTTTATTTTTAATTTGATTTTCCGACTTTCATAAATTACACCACTTTTCTTATTTTCTTTGTCTTTCCTCCGCTTCCTTATATTTATTTATATTAATAATATGTTATGAATAATAATAAACATTTTAAATAATAGTAAATTGACTAATAATCTTAATAACAAGAATTATGATTAATAAGGAATTTAATCATAATAATAATAATTAATTTATAAATATTGCACAAAATATTTCATAATAATATTTCACTGTAATTATAATAATATAACTAAATTGAATTAGTACATTTATGATTGATAATAATAATAATAATAGTAATAATAATAAGAAGAATAATAAGAAGAAGAAGAAATTTAGGTATAATAATAATAATAATAAATTTCAACAATACTCTCCAATAAATGTAATAATACTAATAATAATACTAATACATATACCAAAAATATTTATGATATTATTAACAACCAATTTAATAATTTTTCTAATACATTTAATAATTACGGCATAATATATTAAATAATAACAATAAGTAATTTAAAAGTTATTATAATTATTATTAAATTTAAATTACCATAATAATAATAATAATAATAATTTTTGTTCAGATTAATATTTTTGTTATTATAATATCGCAAACAAATTTAAATAATAATAATAATAATAACAACATAATAATCATAATTACGGAAAACTTAATATTTTTATTTTTAATAAGTTAATAAATAAATATATACACCTAATAATAATAACACAATTAATGATGTTTGTATATGATAATAACCATGTTTTAATAAAATCCAATGCTCCAAAAGTTGAGAAATACAAATCCAATTACGTCTTATTATAACCTTATCGTTATAATTAAAAAAATTATCATTGAGGAATTAAATGTTATGGATAATATAAACAATTTTCATAATAATAATAAAATGCCTCGGGGAAAAATAACAGAATAATAATAATAATGTAATCTAATATTAATAAGCAATTTAATAATAGTAATGATAAAAATTTTATACATCGTATGCACTTAATTTATTCATAACTTTTAACAAGAATAATAATAATAATAATAATAATAATAATAATAATAATTATTATTATTATTATTATTATTATTATAATACTAATAAACATAATAATAAAAATAACAACAATAATAATAATATTACTAATACTTAGACATAATAATAACAATTTGAATAAAAAGCAACTAATATTTTGATTGCTAATAAATACAAATAACAATACTAATAATAAAAAAATTAGTGATAGTGGTTACAAGGTGTTGTCACATACCATTTGATCGTCGCCTCTAGCGATCCGCATGATCGATACGTTGTGATCGCTAGAGACGCCGTCGCCTCTATCGATCCGCACATCGATAAATTCGTTGTCGCTGGGCGCGAACCTTGTCATAGCGATCCACGACAGTCTTAGTCGGATCGCTAGAGCGACGCCACGCCTAGCGATCTTGAAGCGATCGACACGATGTTTTCGCTAGAGATGACGCGTGTCGCCTAACGATACATATACTTTCATAGGCTCGGATCGCTAGGTGACGAGGTCGCCTAGCGATCCAAATTAAAAAAGGTCTGATAAATAAGGCTTACTATATACTATATATTTTATATATAGTAATAAGAATATAAACTAAAGCAGAAAATTAAAAAATTAAAGAAATTATAAGAATGATTATATTAATAAGAAAACTAAATATAATCATAATCAAAACATAATTATTCATAATAAGCAATTATATAACAAATAAAGATATATGCATTTTATCATTATAAGGAATAGAAATTTAAAATAATTAACTAAAATTTCTATTAATGAACAATATGATAATAGTAATAATAATAACAATAACAATAATCGATAACACTAATAATAACAATAATAATAATAATAATAATAATAATATGATTAAGAATAAGAAGAATAAGCATAGAATAAGAATAAATAATAATAATAATAATAATAATAATAATAATAATAATAATAATAATAATAATAATAATAATAATAATACTAATAATAATAATAGTAATAATAAGAATAATAATAATATCAATAACAATACTAATAATAATAATAATAATAATAATAATAATAATAATAATAATAATAATAATAATAATAATAATAATATAATTATAATTGTAATTATAATAATAACAATATCAATAATAATAAGAGCAAATTTAATAATAATAAGGAATTTAATGATATTATTTAATATTATTAATTAATTAATAAGTTAATAATAATAATAATAATAATAATAATAGTAAGTAGAACTTATACTAATACCTAAAATAATTTCTCAAAAACAAATTATAAGGAAATTATAATTATCATAATTATTATATAATATGTATTTATTAGTAATAAAAAACTAAATGGCCATTTACAATTGATTAATTTAACTATTTAAAATGGTCTTTAATTATTAATTCTCTACTTGCTATTATTCTTATTATTAATAATTTATTTATTTATTAATAATATTGGGTTTAATTTATAAATATTTATTTATGAATTTATAATAATAATAATAATAATAATAATAATAATTGTAAAAGTTTTATGATTACTCTAATAGTTTATTAAATAATGTTATTAAATAATTTATAATATTATTTATTATTATTAATAAATAATATATATTATAAATTATCTACAAATGATTATTACATGGCCATTCACCGGGCGAGGACCTCGCATGAATGGCCATTATGCTATGTATATGATTATTATAATAATTTTTTATAATATATATGATTTATTAATAATAATAAATAATATTTAATAATATATATTATTAAATTTATATCATAATAAAAATTATAAAATAATGATAATAATAATTATTATTATTATAATTATAATTATAATTATTATTATTAGGCTTATTATTATTTTTAATGTTAATAATAATAATATTATTATTCGTTATGATTATTGTCATTATTATAATTATTATTATAGGCATAGAATAAGAGTAGAATTAATAATAACAATAATAATAATAATAATAATAATAATAATAATAATAATAATAATAATAATAATAATAATAATAATAATAATAATAATAATATTCAATAATCATAAGGAATATTGTAATTATAATAATAATAAATTATACAAAAGATTAAATAATTTTAATAATTTCTTGACCTGGGGTTTTTAATAATAACTATTTAACAAAAACAAGAAACAGTATTTCAATAATGGAAATAAAATTTTCATAAATAATAATAATTAGAAGAATAAGAATAGAACAAAGAAATTATAAATGAAATCTTATTATAATAATGGCACTAAATTTAAATAATAATAATAATAATAATAACAATAAGTATATGTTCAGATTAATATTTAATAGTTATTATAATAATGGAAATAATTTTAAATCATAATAATAATTATAACATAATAATAATAATAATGATAAAATATTAAAATAAAATTTAATAAGTTTATAAATAAATATATATACTTAATAATAATAACAAAATTAATAATGTTTGTAAATGATAATAAAATTGTTTTTATTAAAATTCCAATATCGCAAAAGTCTAGAAGTAAAAAAAACATTTACATCAATATTTGATAACATGATTTTTGTCAAAGCCAAAACATTATTACGTTGTGCATGAAATTTCATTATTCTTCGTAGCTGGCTGGGTGAAAAGGGTTGGCTTGCAAAATGGCGCTTGTGGGTGGGACCCACAGCTTCGCTTCTTATTCCACATAACTCGCCATTTTATTATGAACGCTTACGGTTTAAGCTTGAGAAAGTAGTTAGATGCAGAAAATCTTGCATGCATTTATCCGAACTCATAGTTTAGAGAATTATTGTCATTGAAGTGAATTACTAAAATTTTGACTGGTCAAAATTTTTCTTTTTTATTTAATATTATTTTATTGCATATAATTATATTATTTTAATTTTATTTATAGATATTAATATTTTGAAGAATTGATGGCCCTAACAGATATTTTTAAAATTAATGTTGCTATAAATATAGTTTGAATAATTTGTAATTTGATAAATAATCAAATAAAATATATATCGTTTATAATTAGTGGAGTTTAATATGATAAAATTCTAATAAAGTGATATTTATAAATGGCTTCACACCTCAACCTTTGATTAGTTATAAATAATATATTAAACATCTGGAGCATTGTGAATCACTTTTCACCAACATGTATTTTGATATTCGTTCAAAGTTCCATTAAAGAAATTATTGTTTTATTCTTTCTAGTGATATTCATATTAGTGTCAAAATCAACATCGTTCTAATCTAATATATGTATGCATATATATTATGTAGCGTTTGGAACTGATTGTCTAATTTGTTCTGAATCGTGGGCTGTCGGCTTGCATTTGTTGATGCAACAAATGTTTCTCCAAGATGGCCCTTTGTGGTTGATCCAATAGGCTTCTTGGTTCGATATGTATACTAAAACCTAAGCACGTCCACAAGCTTCTCCATTACTTGATCCTGAGAAGTTAACTAATGCATGGAAACGGTAAATCATGCCATTCCTGTAGTCGAAGGAGAGCGCAAAAATGTCAAGGCTTATTCTGGAAATTGGAAACTCATACAAGAATTCGCATTAACATCACAGGATCACATTCAGGCAGATTTAACAGCAGAAAAGTGTCTGCCAAAAGATGCACCAGAAACATAACAGATGAATAAAATTTGGATCACCAATCTCCGCAGGAAAAAAATCAATCCTGCATTCTTCTCAATTCGATCAGCTTCAAGAATAATTACAGTACGCAGTTAGAAGTCTTAATTACGTTCTCCTCCTTGCCATTGATGCAGGGTCGCCACCAAATAACTCCTCAATAGAATTTTCAATATCTTCTGATTGGTACTTAATATACTTCTCGGTCTGTCTACCTGGTGTCAGATACTGCTGAAACCTTCCTAGAAACGAACGATAAGCCGGAATTACGACAGCCGACACGGACACTCGAAGCTCAGATTGAAGCTGCTCATCACTCACCACCCATGTGCTTTGTGTCCTGTGTATCTCATCAAACATGGCATTGAACATCTTGAATCTTTCCTTCAGTGCAGGTTTTGCCACTTTTCCATTTACATGCAAACCATCCAGGGTTAGACACTGCAACAATTTGCTCCACGTCTCTCTTGTATAGCTCTTGTGGTATAGTCTCAGATCAGAAGAAAGCTTTCTACACCATGTATGTCCCATCATTTCGTATATCTCACTTGACCCTTTGATCTTTTGCAGTATGTATCTCCCATTGTTCATTAGGAATATATTACGCAACGAAGGGTCTCTATACATCTTTGATTTCATTTCCAGATTCTCCTCCAACAAATCCATAATTTTGTTTAATTGCCCTCCAAATCGCGACGTCTCTGGCTTGCCATCATCCCGAGGAGTGCCTTCCTTTGTTTCTGCATCTTGACCATTAGAGTCGCTGGAGTCATCCGTTCTCTGATGTTGCTTGAACACCTCTTCTAATGTGTCTTTGTACTCACAGGCGTATTCCAAGTAATTCATGGTGTAGCGTGTCAATGGATGGACTGCACCACTTGGAACTGGAGTCTTGCCATTGTCTCTCTTTATCGAGTTTTCCAGATTACAGAAAATGCTCACAGCTGCTTCTCCAAGACGGCTTTTGACTGCCCAAGTTTCGGCTTTCAATTCGTCAGCAATGCCAATTGAAAACGAGTCATCAATGCTTGGAATTAGATCACGAACTGTCTCGTACAAGTCCAAAAACTTGAACAATCTCTCCGCTGATTGCTTTGTCAATGTAACGGCTTCCGCGAAATTCAGAAACCTTGTGACCACTGCTGCTGCGAGATTGCCAAATAGTCTCTGAGATATTGATGGGTACTCTTCAAAGACTGAAAAGAACAGTTTACGCTCCCCACATAAGAGAACAGAAGAACAATGCTTGATGACATTGATCCATGTTGCGATCTCTGTTTCCATTGCATCCCATTGCATCTTTTGCACCTCCTCCATGCTGATATCCGTATATCCCTGTTTCTCCAATTCGTTAAGGAAAGCATTTCGCCTCATTGCATCGTAAACCAAGCAGCAATCCTTCTCGTATCCTGAGGAGATCATTGTCGTTACAATTTTCTTCAGGGTGGTTATTTGTTCCGGAGAATACGGAGGATACTTCTCTTCTTCTTCGGATTCAGATTCGGGAGCGTTTTGATCCGACTGCTGTTGGGTAACGGAGGATTGCTGCTTTGTATCCCTTGGAGTTTTAGGATCAACATTGCCACATTTGAGGGGGCAACTTTCAAGTATTGAACACATTTCTGTGTCCAACATGATCATGGCTTGATGCAGAACTGCTGTGGCTTGGTTGATGGAAGATGCTGATGTGGAATGGGAATCGAATTCCCTGAACAAATTTAACATCTTCGTAATGCGAATCAATGATTCAGTAATCGGTGAATCTTCCTCTTGATTTTGACCAAATTTGGCCTTGACGGAGCAGCTGGAGATAATTTCTTCAACCATTTTCAACAATGACTCCACAGACTTGGGGGCTTCTGGTGGGTCAGATGTTTTGTCATTGGTGGCAGACAAAACCTGGAGAAATCGATCAACATCTTCCAAAACTTGATGTAAAGTCAACTCAGGCTCGGGCTCAGGCTCAGGCTCAGTTTCAAGTTCAGGTTCAAGTTTCTCAGGTTCAGGTTTAGATTCAGGCGTAGGAACAGGGACAGGCTCTTCGGCAGATTGTTGCATCTGGTCGGATTCTGCTGTCCTGGGACGTTCTGAAGCCTCCTGAACATCCTCAGGTTGTTGTTCTATAGGACTTGCGTGGTCATTCTTGTCATTCTTCTTGTCGTTTTTGTCATTTTGTTTCTCATTGTCGTTGTCCTTGTCATCTCTAGAAAAGCTCGTACTTTTATCCATGGCTACCGAACACAGGCTCTCTTCCGAGAAATGCTTAATGCCCTTTTACTCGAAATGTGAATGAAAATGGTGTAGAGGAAAAGAAAGGGAATAGACGTGAAGAATCATGGAGGGACAAGGAATTGTTTGGTTTTCCGATCAACTCCATAGCTATTTGCTTCCCTTTGACCCTTTATTCCCTTTTGATTTTGTGTCTAAAATTTGTTTGGATGAGATTGGTGCCTGGAGGACCAGGTGGCTTCCAGGAAAGTGAATAGGGGTGAAAATTCGCGGCGTAACCGAAGGAGAATCATTCTTCACTTCCTGTTTCTACCCCCTTTTCAATCGTTTATAATTTCCCAACAAAATATCATATTTATTTTAGATGTAATAAATGTGTTCCGTATCCGACATATGTCAATAAAAATCATGTCTATATTTATTTTAAATTACTCATGGCATTGATACTTCTCTAACAAAAATAAAATAGTGGAAAATTTTTGTTTAGCTTTCTTATATTTATCTATCAAAATAATATTATTTTAATAATTAAATAAAATATGAGAAACTTTTAAATTGAGATTTTAATTGAATTTAAAGAAGAGCAAATCAAATCACCGTATCTAGTTCTCACCATTATAATTTTAAAACACAACTCTTTTTTTTTATAAATGGTAAATTATATTTATTAAAAATGGGTTGTGTACATACGATTTAGGAGCATACCCTAATCATCAAAAGTAAGGCTATAAAAACTCAATAATTTTCCTTACACCCATAATGAGGTTAGGACATCTCATTGTGGTCACGAACAACCGATGCAACACTGGGGACAAAAGAAAATAACAACAAATAACAGGGGAAACTATAGAGAGTGTAAAACAACAACAAAAACGATAGCAGTCGAGAGTGGAGGGCTGCCAAGAGGGGCACCACGCCAGGAGCGGCCATACTACGCTCAAAAGCAGATGCCTAGACCATCCACCCCACAAGAGCGCTCAGGTCAGATTGGCATAGGCCATGCAATCACGATCTACGTCCAACCATTCCAGACGCCAGACAGCTCCACTCAATAGAAATCGCCAGGGACAGCCAAAGCAAGGAACAAAATTAAGCAGAGCATCCCGACGCCACATAGGCCAGGCAGTTGTCTACTACTTCCAGCATTTTCAGATCCCACACAACCTGTCAAACAAGCTTACAAATGAGAGGTAATAAGTTCCACTGGATACAGTCGAAATAAGATTTTGTAGGTAATCGCTTTTATCTTTGAAACCGCATCAGGCCAGGTGATTATAGCCCCATCAAGTTGCATGGCATTTCGGATTTTCCAGATTGTATACACCGTGCAGAGGAAAGCAATTCGAATGACTTTACTGCGCAGGAGAGCTCCCTTAGCTTCACTCTTTATCCATTTGACAACACGAGGAAGGGAGCTCATTTGTATGGTGATACATAACCAGCGACGAATTTCCTACCAAACCAGGTTAGTAAAGGAACATTGGAAGTAGATATGAGCCACTGATTCCACCTCCCTTTTACACATGATACAAGTTGGGTCCAAGTCGAGAAAGGGGAGATGGTCCTTAGTGGGTAGGTGATTCCGCAATCCTAGCCAGGTCATAAAGGAGTATTTTGGGGGGATGTAGCACTTCCAAATAAGCGACATCCAAGGTTTACCTGCATGTTTAATCCGCAACAAATCATAGACTTTTTGAGAGGACAATCGGTCATTAATGCACAGCTTACGCAGCCCATCAACAACAACCATATGATCCCCCAGTTTAGACAGTAGAGAATCCCAAATATAGCCTATCTTTTTCATTAAAGGGGAGTCTCTAGGGTGGGGGGACCAATCCCATATAGACACCCCTCTAAGGAAGACCACATGGACCCATTTAACCCACAAAGAGTTAGCTTTGGCATGAATATTCCACACCAATTTGGCGAGTAACGTCGAGTTCCAAATATTGCAGTTTTTCAGCCCAAGTCCACCTTCCTCTTTAAGTGTACAAATACTCTCCCAAGCAACCCTATTGTTCTTGCCCCCCAAAGAAAGAGGCAACAAAGCGAAGCGATTTTCTCCAATATCACCGCTGGAATGGGGAATGCTTAGGGCCAAAAACCCAGCACACCCTGAATGACCGAGTTTATTAGTTCCACCCTTCTTGCGTAGGATAAAGTTTTTCCATGCCAAGTTGTAAAGTATGCCTCCACCAAATCAAGAAGGTCAGAATATTGAGCTATCGAGACCTTCATTGGGGCAAGGGGTACCCCCAAGTACTTAACAAGAAATTCGCCTAAGCGAAACTCCGTTATAAGGAGGATATCATTTCGATCCCAATCCCACACACCATCAAGGAAAATATTGGATTTAAGGGGGTTTACTTTCAATCCAGCCACACGGTTAAGAGCCTGTAATCCATTTAGCAAAATATGAACTGAAGGAGGATCACCCCTAGAAAAGAGCATAAGGTCGTCAGCGAAGGCCAAGTGTGTGATCCCTAGCAATTGACATTTAGGGTGGAAGTTAAAATCCGAATTCACCGTTGTGAGTTTGAGTACCCGTGACAGGTATTTCAAGCAAAACAAGAACAGAATAGGCGACATCCGATCGCCTTGTCGTAAGCCTTGTCGACCCTTGAATATGCCATGGAAGTTTCCATTGATCGACAGTGAAAAAGAGGTGGTGGTGACACATTCAGTAATCCAAGCAACAAAGCGATCCGAAAACCCCAAACCAGTCAGCATATCAACCAAGAACTCCCATGAGACCATATCGTATGCTTTAGTGAGATCAATTTTGAGCATACATCGAGGCGAGATGCGTTTTTGGCTGTAACCCCGTGCCAATTCCTGCACCAAGAAGATATTATCCTGCAGAAAACGTCCCGGAATGAATGCAGATTGGGCAGGATCTACAATAACATCGACTAGCTTTAACATACGCTCTGTCAAGATCTTTGAAATGATTTTATAAGTCACATTCAAACATGCAATGTGCCAAAAATCAGAGACTTTCGGTGGCTGTCTCATTTTGGGTATAAGGGTGATGATGGTGTGGTTTAATTGTTTGAGAAGCCGACCAATACAAAGAATTCAAGCATCTTCATGAGAACATTTCCACCAACCCTCTCCCACTGGTGCTTAAAAAAGGTTGAGATAAAAACATCAGCCCCAGGTGCTTTGTCGTTCCCTATATCATGCAAGGCACTTTATATTTCCTTATTGGTAACGGCCGAAAGTGAATCACTAGCACACATATCCTCAGATACCATGGGACCACTTCGGATAACCTAAGGGTCCAGAGGGGCACAAAAGCTAGTAGAGCTGAACAATTCTTGGTAGTGATTAACAAGACAAGAGCCTACTTCATCCAATGAAGAAGTGGGGGTGCCATCCTCCTTAATAAGGAAGGTGATTTCATTCAGCCGATTCCTTTTCTGAACCAAAGTCGAAAAATATCTAGAATTCAGATCAGCCTCCATCAAGAGTGTTCCTTTGGCTTTCTGTTGAAAAAACAGTTGCTCAGCTTCTTGTAGAAAGAGTGCTTGTTTGCGCGCTGCAGAAAGCATTTTAATCAGGGATGAATCGGCTGGATTGTGAAGAGAGAGCTGGTACTGCCGTTGGAATTCTAGCTGAGCTTCCTTTGCTTTTTCTGATATATGGTCGTAGGCCTCTTTGTTCAAGTGTTTGAGTGGGTACTTCAGAGCTTTTAGTTTACTAGCAAGGGTGATTTGCGCAGTACCACGTATGGGGGTTGCCCAGGCAGAAGTCACAATGGTCGAAAAAGTGGGGTGTTGAAGCCATAGGTTAAAGAACTTAAATGGTCAATTACCATGGGCGCCTTCTTCTCGAAATCCACAACAATGGGCGATGATCTCGAGTCAATTCAGTGAGGAATGAAATTTGCTGAACAGTACCATCCTCTCGCAGCCCAAGCCGAGTTAACAAGTACCCGATCTAATTTTACCCAAAGACTATTTTTCTGCCAAGTATAGAACTCTCCACAGGAGGAAGCATCTTCCAGCCCCAAAAGAATTCAAAACTCCTGGAGGTCTTTCATGAAATAGGCTGAGGGGGGCTTGCAGCCAAGTCGCTCCGTCACCATACAGACGCAATTAAAATCAACCAGTAAAAGCTAAGGCATAGTCAGACTTATGGCAAGCCCAATTAAGTGATGCCAAAGTTCTCGTCATTTCGTCACACTATACAAACCATAGATGCAAGTCACCAGAAATTCTCGGTTAGTGGAAAGCTGGAGAACACGACGGTGTATGTCTTTGTTCGCAATTTCCGTGACCCGACAAGAATAGCAGGAAGGGTTCCAAGTAATGGCCATTCGCCTTTTCTATCAAGTCAAAGTTATGGTGAACTCCCAACCAGAAATTGATGGGTGAGCATTCGCCCAAACCCGTCTCGACCATTTTAGTTTCCAAGAAGCACAAGAATTTACAATTATGTTGTCACGTAAGTGTGACAACACTTTTCTGTCGCGAGGTCGTGCTTAGACCCCGGACATTCCCCAAAGGAAGCTCATTTATTCAATTGGGAGGGCCCGATCCCTCCACTTTATTATCGCCCATTGAAACCTTCACTGCCCATTTTTTTATTCTTCGAAGCATTCGGCCTTTTGGCCCCTGAAATAAAACCATCAGCAGCAACCACAACATCCTTACCTTTGGGATCCTTCTACATTTGCATCTTATCAGGTCCAGCTCCTGAATTTTCCCCATTCAACAAAGGAGAGCTCTGCTGGTGCGGTTTAGCCTACCCTACAACATTCGGATCAGAACTAGGTACTAGAGGGGGTCGTGGGGTGGTCTTTGTTGGACCACGCTGAGCCTCCCCAATGGGCGCAGCCTGAACTGGAACTTTTTGCATTGAAGTGCCTCCTGTCTTGGGAACCCATTGCCGAACCTTCGAAGGGGATTTGGTGCAAGTAAACACATTATGCCCAAAGTGTTTACACTCACAACAGTAAGAAGGGAATGTTTTGTACACCACCGGTTGGGAGAATCGGGTACCTTCCGACAGGTTCACATCAAAGCAGGTGACAGGTTTTTTGGAGACATCAACCTCAACAAGCAACCGAGCATAACCAATACGAGCCCTTTGATTAGTAACCTGATCAGTGCAAATAGGTTTGCCAACCATGGAACCAAGCTTGGACAGCCATTTGTCAGTCCATAAGTCCAATGGGACATTAGGAAACTTAATCCATAGGGGCAACGCCATAAAGTCCTGAAAATTGAAAGCAAAACCAGGGGCTAGCTTCTTCAACATCAATGTTCTACCATACAGCAGGTAAGGGCCTCCAGCCAAAATAGTGGTGCGGTTCTCCTCCGGCTCAAAGTGGAACACAAGCTAGCCACCTTCTTAGGGGATTAATTTGCAAGCAACACCCCACTGAGCAATCAGCCCTTCGACGGCTTTCATACCAGGGAAGCGTCCAATGAAAACGCCAACTAAACAGAACCCCCATTCTTGTTCCAGATCCAATCGGTCTTTAGCTAAAATGTTCACTGCTGTTGTCAAAGGTAAGTGCTCCAGCTGCAGTCCCTGATTTAAAGCACGGTTGCAGTCCCTGATTGTAAGTGTCTTGCCATATTGCAGAAATGTCCGACATTTAGTCATCTTTTTGTAACTCATATTTCTTTTATTATCTTTCTGTCCCTTTTGGTAATCAATAATATAGGAAGCCAAAAAAAGAAAAATAAAATAAAATTAAAACATAAATAAAATTATTGATTATACGTGTTTTGGTATGTAAGCATTAGGAATGTGATTATAGAATTTAATAGTTATACAAGTGTTTGGTATCAAATATTAATAATGATAATAAATTTTTACTTATGTAATTTAATTATTATGTGATTGGTTTTGTAATTAATTAATTAAATATTTTATAATATTATTAATTAATAAAATCTTTTATTTAATAAATAATCAATTAAAGTTATTTTTAATGATTCAATAAATTATTAATTTTAAATAATTATATATGATTTTTCTTATAAGAATAAAATTAAAAACCATAATGAACTTAATTAATTCAATGATTTCCCAAAAGATGATGAACATATTCGCATACAATAATAATCGAGAAAATGAAAACATGAATTTGTCACAAAAGTAAAGAAATTAAAACTAACTTAGAGAGATATGTTGAGAAGC
This sequence comes from Erythroxylum novogranatense, assembly GCA_029891385.1. Lineage (NCBI taxonomy): Eukaryota > Viridiplantae > Streptophyta > Magnoliopsida > Malpighiales > Erythroxylaceae > Erythroxylum > Erythroxylum novogranatense. The sequence continues at coordinate 23,600,337 of CM057230.1, read as the reverse complement.
AACCAGAGAGCAAGAGTCAATAAAGAGTTTCAGTTTATAAGAAATATAAAGAAAAAAAGCAAAAAAGTTACGTTAAATAAATATGAGAGAAATAATCAATTTTTACTCATATTTAATTATTATATAATTTATATCATTCATAATTAATTAGAATAATTTATATTTTATAATAATAAAATTTTCAATAATTTATAAAATTATTGATTTTTAAAAATTATGAATAATTTTTATGATAAGAATAAAATATCAAAGAAAAAATAAAGTAATTATTAAATAAATTAATATAAAAGATAATTTTGATGATAATATTATAACAAAATCAATATCTTGATAATATTTTGATAATAACTTAATAATATTCTAATAATATCTTTTATCTCTTATTTTCCTTTTCATTCGGAGTATACCCACACAAAAGTCTAAGATTATTTAAGATTTATTCAAATTTTGTCATTCCCCTTTATCTATTACCAATAACCAAACATTTAAAATTAGAAATACAAATTGCATTCTCATTCCTACCTTTTATTAGGTGAACCAAATGAACCTTATTGTTATATGTACAATCCATTACCAAAATACCAAATCAAATTACTACCTACTTCTCACTTATAATTTTAAGGGATAACATATCCAAAAATACCTAATCTTTAAGATTTTTTCAATTTAATGCCTAAGTATTTAAAATTTTCAATTGAGTGATGAATATTTTAAAACCTTAACAATTTAGTTTAAAAGGTTATTTTTATAATGTGACATGTCTATTAACTGTCACATGGATGTCCATCTATTAGTCACATTAAAAGAACTAATGATTAAAAACTCTATTTGGTTCAATCAGAAAACCTTGAACTAGTTCCGATTTGATTTACTTTAATAACTTTCGTTGTTAAAAACGATTGATTTAATAATTAATCAGTCAATTTTATAAATTAATAAGTTTTATAAAACAAATAAATCAATTAATTTTCATTTAATAATTTTTCAATTAAACTTCAAACTTTTCTATAGGTAAAGACAATCTTTTCAATCATATTTCAAATTCTTAATTTTATTTAATCTTTAACCAATTTTATGACAGTCTAATATTAGTTGAACATTTTAAACCTTAAATCTCTTGTCTCACTAGTTTAATTTTTAGTCCGTTTTTAAAACATTGCAAAACTAACATTTTGAACTAAATTCTTAAAGTAAAAAAAAGGTTAGTTACTTAATTGAAAATTTTAAAATTTTAGACATTGAACTGAAAAAAAACCTAAAAGATTGAGCTCTTTAGGATTACTTATCCCTAATTTTAAAATACAGATATCCCATCTTTATATCAGTTCATTATAAGAGTCTTGCTATTTTACACAAATGTTTGATATCTAATCATCTTTGTGTAATTAATATTTCTTTATTATATTTATTGATATATGTACAATTAATTGTTAATACATAAACCCAAAGCCTTAATCTATTATTATATGTAAGATAACTTATCACTTTTTGATAACTAAATAGTTATTTAGTTACTTTTGTGAGGTGATGGTTTTAAAAAGGTTCAAAGGTACATTTTATATATTGAGTATTATTGATCACTTTTATGATTAACCTAAAATTCAGTCTTGTTAGAGATAAATTCTCTTATTGTTAAATTTGATTTCTTATCGGTGATATAAGTGAGTTTTAAAAAATGTAGAGAATATAATTATCAATTACTAAAGATCTAAAGAATGTTGGAATAAAATTTGAGTCGAAAAGATTAATGTATTTAAGGATATATACAAGGTGCAAAAGAAAACTAGATACAATGATAACGTTCTCCCTTATTTGAATTGTTTAATGTCCTCTTTGTTTTCTCATGTTCATGTACATATATACCCCTCTCAACTTCAACCACCTTAAGTAGTTTTTCTTATAACTGCTTAACTTCCAAATATCTTCCAATTTGGAGTCATATCTTGATTAATTGTCTTCAAATTCTCATATAAGGATTAGTAGTTTTGGGAAGTTCAAGAACTAAAAAGAATTTAGTTAAAAGAAGAGGCCTAAAGTTATTGCTAGGATAACCTTTACGTAGCTCTTAGATAAAAAGAATCTTTGATGGAAAGGAAACGTTGGACACATTAGCTATATTAAGACTCCTTTGTGTTTAATATCTTAATTCACTACCTATTTTGTAAGCTAAAAGATTTGTTCCATTTGAATTTCAAATTCCTCTTCCTTTCCTCTAAGGTTTGCTTATTTTGTTATAAGTTCCTCTTGTTCTTCACCTTTTATGTTGAGACCCGATCCGGGAACCGGATCTCAACCAGAAAAGCAGAACGGAAAACAAAATTTTGAATCGGAAACGGAAATTTCGCAACGAAATTGCGAATCGGAAACAATCGATACTTAACAAACGGAGCCGACATCCGAGAACAATCAAAAACACAGAAACACATTCATGTTGGATTACCTCAACTAACCATCCGAAATCCGGTATAAATTTTTTTTTCTCTTATTCATTCATTTTCTCTTTACTCAATCACATTCAAACCATATAATTTCCTTTTTGGAAATTTATCCTCATATAACACTCAATTCATATAATTTGTCTTAATCACGCAAATCTTATCTTTACCAAACTAACTTCTTAATTCTTATTCTTATCTTAACCCGATTTTTACCGAAAATCGGGTAGCATAACGGCTGTATTTTGACAGCCCAAAAATTTCTGCAAAGGCAAAAACACACTTCTATAAACCAATTACATACATAAAGCATAATCATACTCAGCTATGATCATAAAATCAATATCCAAGTCTCGAATTCATATACAAGTTCAGAAATCACTTACAATCCCATAACTCATTTCCATACACAAATTCATATACATATTCATACTAAAATCCAAGTTACTCAAAATCTAACTTATACAGATTACAAAACATATAAATATCGAAACTGACGTCTTGATCATCTTTCATCCAATCTCCTGCTCGAATACCTGGAGATGAGGATGGAAGGGGGGGTGAGCTCGGAAGCTCGTGGGTAACATATTTATAAAGTGAATAATAAGCAGAAATCATTTTTCATCACTTTTAGCCAAAAGGCTTATCCTTTTTCAAACTTTGCAAACCTTTCCCATTCGAAAATTTTATCCAACCAAAACTCATTTTCAAACTTTTCAAAACATTTTTAAACCTTCATCAATATTTTCTAAGATTTTTCTCAACTTCTTCATTTATTTCAAAACATTCATAAACAGTTTCCGAAATTTTATGATTAAAATTCACTTTCATTTCTCAAGTTCTCAAACTTTTCACAAATCATGCAAAATTTCAATATGAATGCATCACATGAGAGAAATTTCACGCACATAAACAAAATCAAAAATCACATAACATAACAGAATGGTTTGGTTTCGGTCCCTAACAGACGTATCGCACATTCCCAGATAGCGGTCATGTGCAAACAGTGAATGAGGGGAGTCCGAATCGGAACTCCTAAGCCACTTGCGGGCAGCCAGGAGAAGGCTATCAGAGGGAGACAGTGCACTGATTCTATGGAGGGGACCTGACCAAATCCATACAATTCACATATTCATGCTTAAAACAAGCAGATTGCCCGAAGGCATTTTTCACAATCTTAATTTTCTTTAAAATTTTCATATCATATCATCATAATGTGTCATAAATGACACAAACATATATCCACATGAATTCATATAACAAATCGAATGCAATTCACTTAAATAACATATTCATCAAATTCATCACAGTATATGCACTAATTCTTTAAATCATTTAAATCACAATCAAATAATTTCAAAGGAAGCTCTACAACTTCCCTGAAGTACTCAAAATCAAATTAGGTCTCAAAAGAGGTCAAAAACTCAATCAAAGATTCTGTCCAAAACAACTTTTCCTAAACGACTTCCAATTTTTAATCGCTCATAACTCCTAGCCCCGATATCGAAAAATTGCAAACTTTATATCACTGGAAAGATAAAAACATCATCTAAAACTTTCATGAAGACCACTTACTCTAATTCAGATTAAATCCATACGACGAGTGGTCTCGAAGCATAAAACACACAAATCTATACTTAATAACATGTTCAAAACAAAGCATATCTTCAGAAATTCATATCTCTCAAGCCCAACATCGAAAAATAGCAAACTTTATGCCCACAAAAAGCTCTCGACAGAGGCTAAAATTTTCATGTTGATCATTTTCTCGAATTTTGCCTAAATCAAAAAGTCAACTTTTTCTTCAAAAAGTCAAACTCCAAGCAAACTTTGACTGATCATAACTCTCACTTCCGATATTGAAAAATATCAAACTTTATGGCTACAAAAAAAACTCTTAACATAAGCTACAAGTTTCCAGAAGACAATTTTCTCAAATTTTGCCTCAAACAAAAAGTCAACTCTCAAGTCAAACTTTCTATCTCCAAAAGTCAACTTTCTTAATTTTTCAAATTCTCTCACTTTTCTATTTATTTCTTGATTTTCTACTAACTTTTAAATCAATTCATTCGCTTAAACTTTCATAACCCATACAAATCTTCACAATTATCAAATACATTGAAAACTCATAATTCTTTTCTCAAAATTTTCTTAAAGCATAATTCCATCTATAACATAATACTTAAACAAAACACTCATTCAATTTCATTTATTATTTCTAAATTTCAATTAAAGATCGGGGTCCAACATTTTACTACCTTAAACTCCAAACAATCTCCATCTTCTTTACTAATTCCAAGTTGTCTTCTTTCTCTTCCTTGTAAATTCTTCCAAAACCTAGTAAACTCTCCCTTTAATATGGCTACTGCACATTATGCTTTTTCTTTATCCTCTATCAACTCTAATGAGATGAATGTTATAGATATAAGCCTTTAACTTCTTTTTGTATTTTATTTAAATATTTTACCAAATTTTCTTAATTTCATTATTTATGTTGGCTATAAGACTTGAGGTGGTTTCCATTCTTTTCAAGCTTTTCTCAACCTTTATTAGATTAAGGTAAGAAACTTTTGAACCTTAAATGCCTTTCTAAATTGTTTTCTAATTTTATTATCAAAATTTCCTCTTTTTTAGCCTTTAAGGGGGAATTTTGTAGTTTGATCATGAATAAGGATCACCTTTGACTATCGGAGTCCCCCTATTTACTAGATCTCTTCAACCATCTCTCTCTTATCTAAGAGAGGTAAGTAAATCAAACTTCCCACTAGAATTTCCTTTACCACAAGTCCCAAAGTCCTTGAAAGCATGGGTAAAGAATGTGCAATAATGGGTTAAATTAGTAGATAGATTGTTCTCCTCTTACCATTCTACTTGGAAGAGGCAAGGACTTCTTTAATTGATAGCTCTTTGTAGGAATCCACTAAAGTACCAACCTAATTTGATATTTTCTATCCTGAAATACTCGAGTGCTTTCTGCAATTTTTTTTTGTTTCCTTTCATCCATGCCTCTATTTCTCTTGAAGATGCTTTTTTTTTTTTTAATAAGCTTGCTTATTATTGTAGATGATTTTTGTTTGCTTGGTTAAGGAAACTTCTATTTTATATCCTAATGCTTTCAAATGTTCTTCTTACTCTAGCTTGATCAATAGTTATGTTTTTTTTTTCCAAGAATCCTATATCTGAAGAAGATCATACTAAGCTTATTTTTGTTTTGTTGGATAAGTTATTCTTTTTCCTAGTAAACAACAAATTGAGTTTGGAATTCCTCCATTTATATAGAGTAGTAGCCTCAAGTAGGTTTTTTACTTTGGGTTCTATTTTGTTAGGATTCCTTTAAAGGAATCTAAGACGGAGTTTGTCTAATCTCCCTCTTTTTAGGCTAATTTAAGTGTATGGTTCATCTAACTATATGATAGGCGGCATTTGTATATACTTTTGTTAGGATAATTTGTTAGTTAATCGTGTTAAATTGATTTTTGTTAACTTTTTAAGCATATGTTTTGTCTTAGTTTCATATAATTACATGATTATGTATGAATGTATGTGAATATGAATGAATGTGTGTGAATTAGGTCTTTAAGATTAAGTTTTACATGGCATTGTTTCACGCCTTTTCTTACATTATGTTGGTATGAATTGCATGTGTTTTGGACATGATTAAGTGATTAATTTTGTTATTAACCAATAGATTTGAAGGTGGTTTTGAGGGATGGAAGGATAGAAGAACTAAAGAGAAAGCAAGTCATATGACTGAAAGGAAAGCTGGAATTTTCTTAGACCGACCCATCACCAACGTTAAACTTTCTCAAGATACAATTCTTATTGTATGTTTTTTTATTTTTGATCCAAAAGAAAGAGGAAAAATTCAGTTTCAAATTGAGAGCAAAACCAAGAGAATTCAAGGTGAAATCAAAGGATTTCAAAGAGACACAAAGCTGCCACCATAGAATTCCAACTTTGTTCTTCAACATATAAGTCTTACTTCTCTTTTCTTGCTTCTTTGTTGATTAGGAAGGATGTATGGATATGTTATTAATATGTTGGATGAGATTTTTGTGGGTTTCTAGGTATTGATTAGGGTTGTTATTGCCTAAACTATGTAGTACCTCACTTTATTCAATATTATAGATGTGTTTGACGTTGTTTGATGTTTATGGTATATAACTATCCACACTTAGCTCATATAGAGATATGGAGTTAAGAAATGTGTTAGTAAGTGCTACGAGAGTGGGCTTACACCAAGAACTATCCATAGATCAAGTTACCTTGCCATTTAGAGAGAGATCTTGAATGCAAAAGTGGCTGTCCAAAAATCTGTTCATATCCTTTTAATGGTTAAGTGAAAAATGGGAAGTGAGATCATTAAACAGGGCTTATTTGGTTCAAGTAATGAGAGTGAAAGAACCAGGACATTAGGAAATTTTGGGCTAAACATAATGAACATTACTAAAGTGAGGGAATACATAGCTAATGACAATCTTAAGTTGTTAAATCTATACTTTTGATTCACCATTTTCTAAATTTGTGTTCTTACTTTTGTGGCAACCCTAAAGTGTGTATGTATGACTCTCAATTTTTATATTTTGAATCTTCCAAATCTAATTATTTGAGTTTTTTGAACAAATAAAATTTGGATCATTTCGGTGACTAACCAATCCCTGTAGGATGATACTTATCTATACTTCTATTTTTGATATGTATACTTGCAGGATAAGAGGTTTTAATTTAAATATTGGAAAATTATCTATCAAGGTTTTGGCACCGTCGCCGGGAATTGTGCTTGGCATCTAGTTTGGTTTGAATTGTTTTGATTTGGGTTTTCTTTTCATTTTTACTTTGATATTCTTTTTTGGTGTGTAATAGGTGTATACGCACGAGGAGTGAAGGAGTTGCAGAAAAAATTGCAAGAACTTGAGATCACCAAAGTAGAAAAGGAATTAAGAAAGGCAAGGAGACAAGATCAAATTGAGCTAATAATGGCTGAACAGAGGGAACAAGGTGGTGAACTTTAATGGACTTTATGCGGCCAAGGTTTAACCCGAACCAGCAAAGAATTGCTAAACTAATAGTGAATACGAACAATTTAGCATATGAAGGTGACACAAGAATACGTTCTCTTTTCTAAGGAGGAACATATCTTTCTTCCATAGAGGAACAAACTTGTTGGACCCCACATGTTGAGACCCGATCCGGGAACCGGATCCCAACCGAAAAATGAAAAACGAAATGCGGAAGGCATAATGCAAAGCGAAGCAGAAACAAAGCGATAGCTGAAGCGAAACGAAAAACGAAAGTACCGAAGCAAAACAAAGCGAAGCGGAATCGATACTTAACAAACGGAGCCGACATCCGAGAACAATCAAGAACACAGAAACACATTCGCGTTGGAAACCTAAACTATCCAAACTCAGTATTTTTTTTCTCTTATTCATTCCCTTTCTCTTTACGCAATCACATTCAAACCATACAATTTCCTTTTTGGAAATTTATCCTCATATAACACTCAATTCATATAATTTGTCTTAATCACGCAAATCTCATCTTTACCAAACTAACTTATTAATCATTTTCTTAGACATTCTTTTTAAACCCTTTTACCCATTTTACCAAAATTTCGGAAGATAACTACCGTATTTTGACATCCCAAAATTCGCAATGATAAAACACACTTAAAATCACAAAATCACATCCAACCTTAATAACCATCATCGGACCTCCCGTCCGAAACCCAGCAGAAACAAACGCAATTCTATACCTAACACTTCAAAAGTCTCAATCCAACACAATACAATCATATACATTTATCGCCACGAGCAAATCCATTCACATACATTTCAATTCATATATAACTCCATAATTTACTTACACATATCATAAATTCAATTCATACTCATTTTCAACATAACTGTATACATTCTTTACATTCGGACTAAATACACTTTACTGGCTTTCTAACCATCCATAAAATCCAATACGAACATCAAACTTTACACATAAATACGAACAAGCACAAATTGGACTGAGGTCATGCTCGTCTTCCATCCGATCTCCTGCTTAAAAACCTGGAGATTGGGGATGAAAGGGGGGTGAGCTCGAAAACTCGTGGATAATATATTTATAAATTGAAACATAAGCAAAAACATTTCTCAAAACATTTGTTATTTTGCAAATCTTTCAACAAAAACTTATTTCTTCAACTTTCCACATTTTCAAATTCTTTATTACTAATTTTCAAAAATTTCTCGATTTCAAAGCTCAATTTCTCATTCAAATTCTCAAATCATTCCAAATCATGCATACATGAATGCAACACATTTTCAATGCATCACAAATATGAACAAAAGCAAAAAGCACATAACATTTCAAAATGGTTTGGTTTCGGTCCTAACAGAACGTATTGCACAATCTAGCAAAGCAATCACATGCGGTAGTGAGCAGATCGTATTACACTTTCCGCATAGGCAGTTCAGTGTAGCCGTGAAGGGAGTCTGTAATCGGAATTCCATTGCCTCTTGCGGGTAGTGGAGAGAAGGCTTTAACAAGTAGAGACAGTGCACTGACTCACAAAAGGACCTGACCAAACCCACATAGCACATAAGCAAAACGGAATTTCAGATTGCCCGAAGGCACTTTTCAAGATCTTAATTTTCTTTAAATTTTTCATATCATATCATCATAATGTGTTATAAATGACACAAACATATATCCACATGAATTCATATAACAAATCGAATGCAATTCACTTAAATCACATATTCATCAAATTCATCACAATATATGCACTAATTCTTTAAATCATTTAAATCATAAATCAAATATTTGAAAACCATGAATTTCATAATTCTTGCATTTTCTAAAACTCATTTTAACCCTTTGAAATCATAATTTCAAACATTTACATCCTTTTTCAAACATTTTATCAACAATAATTTATCAAAAATCAAATTTTGTTTTCTTTAATTTTCAAAAATTCACATATAGCTTATAAATCAAAATATAAATATACTACCCACCTCATATCCATGCTAACAACTTGCTTTGTGTCTCAATTGCTCCAAAGCCTCCTTCTTTTTTCCAATTTAACATTCCCTAAAGCAATTTCATCAAAATTCAATCTCATAAATAACTTAATCCTTCAATTTGATGCATAAGTCATCAATTCATACTAATTCCAAGATATGTACATCATTAATTTCTAAAATTCCCAAATTTCAAATTGAACCTAAACCAATTCAATCAAATTCAATATCATAATTAACTTAATTTCTCAAATTGAGCTTAGAAAACATCAATTCATCACATATTCAAGTTATTTCAATCTCCAATTTTGAAAATCCCCAATTTTTAAAATTGACCTAAACCAATTTACACAAATTCAATATCATAAATCACAATTTCTTCAAAATTGATTTCATATTTCACCAATTCCTACTATTATTGATGATTCTACATCATTAATTCACAAAATCCCCAAATTTCTAATTTGTCCTAAACCCTCAATTTATAATTTTTCAAATTAAACTTCACCTAAAGCATAAACATCAAAATTAACTTTGGATATCTCAAATTCATCACTAATTCAAGCAATCTAAAGCAATAATTTCAAAAACCCCCAAATTTCAAACTTTGACATTCATTCCATCCAAAATTAAACACAACCTAAGGCATAATCATCAAATTTGCTTTCATAAATCACATACCCATATCATTTTCCATGATTCTAAACCAAAAGTTCAAGAAAAACTCAAAATTCAAAGGATTGCTCTTACCTTCTCTCTCTAAATTTCGTATTTTCTTGCCCAAGAAGAAGCTTCCATCATCTTCCTCATGTTTCCCTCTTGATAGCATCGAAAATCTCTTGAAAAACTATGGAAAAAACCAAACTTTACATACCTTTCATCATCTTCCTCCATAACCGATCCTCTCCTTCTCTCTTCATCCTTTTCTTCTCTTTTCTTCTTTGTATTTTCTTTCTTTTTTTTTGTTCTGGAATTTTCGTGAGTCATAAGCCTTATATGACAGCCCTCCCATGTGTTTCTGCCATGTCATTAAAATGGGGCACAAATGACCAAGTTGCCCCTCACTTATTTGCCTATTTCCAAAGTTGCCCCTGCAGGAACTTGAAAAACTGACTACTTGCGTCCTATTTTTAAGCAACTAAACGAAATAATTTGGACAAACTTTCTTCTTTAAAATTGTTCCTCTAGATCATACAAATCCAACGCTACTGACCGCGCTCAATTCGGATCAGAAACGAAGAATTTATAGCCGAAATACTATCGGACCTTCACAAAATCCGAAACTGAACATTACGCTAATTAAATTCCAGAAATTAACAACCTTAGGGATGAAATTAAATTTCGATCCCTTCACAAGAGTTGTAGCCCTATATCTTAATTTTATTTTCCCTCAAGAATCAACTCAATCGGAGTTGTACAACTCCCGAAATTCGTAAAATCCTGAACCATGTTCAGAAAATTATCCAACTTATAACCTATGACCAAATCTCTCACTTATGTTCAATCAATCTCTTTCCATTTAATCTCATAAAAATCATAATTCTTCATGAAAATGAAATTAATCGTCTGAGGAATCCAACGCTTCAAGAATCAAATCAATCGGATGTCGGACGAAGGAATTATAAGCAAAAGATTACAAAAGGGATCGGATTAAAAACAAAGTAATGGAACTTCAAAACTGAACTTTTCAAAAATCATATCTCTCGATCCCGAACTCGAAATTTGACTAATTAGGTGTCAATAAAAAGATCAAAGGAAGTTCTACAACTTCCCTAAAGAACTCAAAATCAAATTAGGTCTCGAAAGAGGTTGAAAACTAAATCAAAGATTCTGTCCAAAACAGCTTTTCCTAAACGACTTCCCATTTTTAATCGCTCATAACTCCTAGCCTCGATATCGAAAAATTGCAAACTTTATATCAATGGAAAGATAAAAATATCATCTAAAACTTTCATGAAGACCACTTACTCTAATTCAAACTAAATCCGTATGACGAGTGGCCTCGAAGCATAGAACACACAAATCTATACTTAATAGCATTTTCAAAACAAAGCATATCTTCGGAAAATCATATCTCTCAATCCCGACATCGAAAAATAGAAAACTTTATGTCCACAAAAAGCTCTCGACAGAGGCTACAATTTTCATGTTGATCATTTTCTCGAGTTTTGCCTAAATCAAAAAGTCAACTTTTTCTTCAAAAAGTCAAACTCCAAGCGAACTTTGACTGATCATAATTCTCACTTCCGATATCGAAAAATATCAAACTTTATGGCTACAGAAAACTCCTAACATAAACTACAAGTTTTCAGAAGACAATTTTCTTAAATTTTACCTCAAACAAAAAGTCAACTCTCTCAAGTCAAACTTTCTATCTCCAAAAGTCAACTTTCTTAATTTTTCAAATTCTCACTTTCTTTCTTTATTTCTTGATTTTCCACTCCCCTTTCAATTAACTCATTCTCTTTCCTCTCATAATCCATATAAATTCATTCAAATATCAAAGTCCTCAAAACTAAACAATTCTTTTCTCATAAATTTTTCTTAAATTCATAAATTGTCTCACCAATTTCTTTCTCATTAATATTCATTTTAATATTTCTAATTTTCATCAAAAGTTCGGGGTCTAACATTTCTCTCCCTCTTAAAAGAATTTTGTCCTCGAAATTCATACGTAGTAAATCATCAAGTAACACATTCTTTGATCTAATTGCTTTCCAAGAACTCATAATCAATAACTTTTCCTTGATCACACATATTTCTCAACTTATTTGCACTTATTCACTTCTTGTGTCAAATGCCTATCTCCTTAAATCAAACATTTCTTAACACATTTTCACAAGTCATATGGTTCCATTGTTTAAGAAACCCAATAAGGACCAATAATCATTTCAATTTACCTAATGGATGTTCCATACATATTTCTTTCCTTAATCTCATCTCATAATTGCATATACAAAATCAAATCACCATCATGAACTTCAAATCTAAAGTTCATTAACACACACCTAAAATTAATCAAAGTTCTTAACCTCACTCAAACAATCACTAAATTCATTCTTAATAACCATATGGCCCAAGTATGATCATAATACTGGGCTTTGATACCATCTATGTTGGGACCCGATCCGGAAACCGGATCCCAACTGAAAAAGCAGAACGGAAAACCGAATCGAATGAAAACGAAAATTTCACAACGAAATTTCGAATCGGAAAACAAAGCAATCGATAAAGCAAAATGAATATGAGAAATCGGAATACGAATAACAAATCGGATAACGGAATTTAAAAGAACGAACGCATGCAAAGATAGAATCAAAGTACTTAACCTCACTCAAACAATCACTAAATTCATTCTTAATAACCATAAGGCCCAAGTATGATCATAATACTGGGCTCTGATACCGTAAATGTTGGGACCCGATCCGGGAATCGGATCCCAACCGAAAACGAAGAACGAAGAAAACGAAAGTGAATGAAAACGGAAATTTCACATCGAAATTTCGAATCGTAAACAAAGCGAAAGCTAATAAACGAAAACGAAAAAGTACAAGCAAAACGAAGCGAAGCGGAATCGATACTTAACAAACGGAGCCGACATCCGAGAACAATCAAGAACACAGAAACACATTTGCGTTGGAAACCTAGACTATCCAAACCCGGTATAATTTTTTTTCTCTTATTCATTCCCTTTCTCTTTACGCAATCACATTCAAACCATACAATTTCCTTTTTGGAAATTTATCCTCATATAACACTCAATTCATATAATTTGTCTTAATCACGCAAATCTCATCTTTACCAAACTAATTTCTTAATCATTTTCTTAGACATTCTTTTTTAAACCCTTTTTACCCATTTTACCGAAATTTCGGCAGCATAACGGTTGTATTTTGACATCCCAAAAATTCTGCAATGATAAAACACACTTCTAAAATCACAAAATCACATCCAACCTTAACAACCATCATCGGATCTCCTGTCCGAAACCCAGTGAAACAAACACAATTCTATACCTAACACTTCAAAAGTCTCAATCCGAACACAATACAATCATATACATTCACCGCCACGAGCAAATCCATTCACATACATTTCAATTCATATATAACTCCATAATTTACTTACATATCATAAATTCAATTCATACTCATTTTCAGATAATCAGTATACATTCTTTACATTCGGACTAAATACACTTTATCGGCTTTCTAACCATCCATAAAATCCAATACGAACATCAAATTTTACACATAAATACTGAACAAGCACAAATTGGATCGAGGTCATGCTCGTCTTCCATCCGATCTCTTGCTTAAAAACCTAGAGATTGGGATGAAAGGGTGAGCTCGGGCTCGTGGATAATATATTTATAAATTGAAACATAAGCAAAACATTTCTCAAAACATTTGTTATTTTGCAAATCTTTCAACAAAAACTTATTTCTTCAACTTTCCACATTTTCAAATTCTTTATTACTAATTTCCAAAAATTTCTCGATTTCAAAGCTCAAATTCTCATTCAAATTCTCAAATCATTTCAAATCATGCATACATGAATGCAACACATTTTCAATGCATCACAAATATGAACAAAAGCAAAAAGCACATAACATTTCAAAATGGTTTGGTTTCGGTCCTAACAGAACGTATTGCACAGTCTCGCAAAGCGATCCTGCGGCAGTGTGAACAGATCGTATTACACTTTCCCGCATAGCGATTCGATGTAATGTGAAGGGAGTCCGTAATCGAACTCCATTGCCTCTTGGGGCAGCGAGAGAAGGCTTTAATAAGTAGAGACAAGTAATCGACTCACAAAAGGCCCTGACCAAACCCACATAGCACATAAGCAAAACGGAATTTCAGATTGCACGAAGGTACTTTTCAAGATCTTAATTTTCTTTAAATTTTTCATATCATATCATCATAATGTGTCATAAATGATACAAACATATATCCACATGAATTCATATAACAAATCGAATGCAATTCACTTAAATCACATATTCATCAAATTCATCACAATATATGCACTAATTCTTTAAATCATTTAAATCATAAATCAAATAATCTTGCATTTTCTAAAACTCATTTTAACCCTTCAAATCATAATTTCAAACATTTACATCCTTTTTCAAACATTTTATCAACAATAATTTATCATAAATCAAATTTTGTTTTCTTTAATTTTCAAAATTCACATATAGCTTATAAATTAAAATATAAATATACTACCCACCTCATATCCATGCTAACAACTTGCTTTGTGCCTCAATTGCTCCAAAGCCTCCTTCTTTCTTTCAATTTAACATTCCCTAAAGCAATTTCATCAAAATTCAATCTCATAAATAACTTAATCCTTCAATTTGATGCATAAGTCATCAATTCATACTAATTCCAAGATATGTACATCATTAATTTCTAAAATCTCAAAATTCTAAATTGAACCTAAACCAATTCAATCAAATTCAATATCATAATTAACTTAATTTCTCAAATTGAGCTTAGAAAATATCAATTCCTCACATATTCAAGCTATTTCAATCTCCAATTTTGAAAATTCCCAATTTTCAAAATTGACCTAAACCAATTTACACAAATTCAATACCATAAATCACAATTTCTTCAAAATTGATTTCATATTTCACCAATTCCTACTATTATTGATGATTCTACACCATTAATTCACAAAATCTCCAAATTTTAATTTGGCCTAAACCCCAATTTAAAATTTTTAGATTAAACTTCACCTAAAGCATAAACATCAAAATTAACTTAGATATCTCAAATTCATCACTAATTCAAGCAATCTAAAGCAACAATTTCAAAAAACCCCCAAATTTCAAACTTTGACAATCATTCCATCCAAAATTAAACACAACCTAAGGCATAATCATCAAAATTGCTTTCATAAATTACATACTCATATCATTTTCCATGATTCTAAACCAAAAGTTCAAGAAAAACTCAAAGTTCAAAGGATTGCTCTTACCTTCTCTCTCTAAATTTCGTATTTTCTTGCCCAAGATGAAGCTTCCATCATCTTCCTCATGTTTCTCTCTTGATAGCATCGAAAATCTCTTGAAAACCCATGGAAAAAACCAAACTTTACATAACTTTCATCATCTTCCTCCATAACCGATCCTCTCCTTCTCTCTTCATCCTTTTCTTCTCTTTTCTTCTTTGTATTTTCTTTCTTTTTTTTTGTTCTGGAATTTTCGTGAGTCATAAGCCTTATATGACAGCCCTCCCATGTGTTTCTGCCATGTCATTAAAATGGGGCACAAATGACCAAGTTACCCCTCACTTATTTGCCTATTTCCAAAATTACCCCTGCAGGAACTTGAAAAACTGACTACTTGTGTCCCGTTGTTAAGCATCTAAACGAAATAATTTGGACAAACTTTCTTCTTGAAAATTGTTCCTCTAGATCATACGAATCCAACTCCACCGACCGCGCTCAATTCGGATTAGAAACGAAGAATTTATAGCCGAAATACTATCGGACCTTCACAAAATCCGAAACTGAACATTACGCTAATTAAATTCCATAAATTAACAACCTTAGGGATGAAATTAAATTTCGATCCCTTCACAAGAGTTGTAGCCCTATATCTTAATTTTATTTTCCCTCAATAATCAACTCAATCGGAGTTGTACAGCTCCCGAAATTCGCAAAATTACGAACCATGTTCAGAAAATTATCCAACTTATAACCTATAACCAAATCTCTCACTTAGGTTCAATCAATCTCTTTCCATTTAATCTCCTAAAAATCATAATTCTTCATGAAAATGAAATTAATCGTCTTAGGAATCCAACGATTCAAGAATCAAATCAATCGAATGTCGGACGAAGGAATTATAAACAAAAGATTACAAAAGTGATCAGATTAAAAACAAAGTAATGGAACTTCAAAACCGAACTTTTCAAAAATCATATCTCTTGATCCCGAACTCAGAATTTGACGAATTTGATGTCAATAAAAATATCAAAGGAAGCTCTACAACTTCCCTGAAGAACTCAAAATCAAATTAGGTCTCGAAAGAGGTTGAAAACTAAATCAAAGATTCTATCCAAAACAACTTTTCCTAAACGACTTCCCATTTTTAATCGCTCATAACTCCTAGCCCCGATATCGAAAAATTGCAAACTTTATATCAATGGAAAGATAAAAACATCATCTAAAACTTTCATGCAGACCACTTACTCTAATTCAAACTAAATCCATACGACGAGTGGCCTCGAAGCATAGAACACACAAATCTATACTTAATAGCATTTTCAAAACAAAACATATCTTCAGAAAATCATATCTCTCAATCCCGACATCGAAAAATAGTAAACTTTATGTCCACAAAAAGCTCTCGACAGAGGCTACAATTTTCATGTTGATCATTTTCTCGAATTTTACCTAAATCAAAAGTCAACTTTTTCTTTAAAAGTCAAACTCTGCTTAACTTTGATGATCATAACTCTCACTTCGATATCGAAAATATCAAACTTTATGGCTATAGGGAACTCTTAACATAAACTACAAGTTTCCAGAAGACAATTTTCTCAAATTTTGCCTCAAACAAAAAGTCAACTCTCTCAAGTCAAACTTTCTATCTCCAAAAGTCAACTTTCTTAATTTTTCAAATTCTCACTTTCTTTCTTTATTTCTTGATTTTCCACTCCCATTTCAATTAACTTATTCTCTTTCCTCTCATAATCCATATAAATTCATTCAAATATCAAAGTTCTCAAAACTAAACAATTCTTTTCTCATAAATTTTTCTTAAATTCATAAATTGTCTCACCAATTTCTTTCTCATTAATATTCATTTTAATATTTCTAATTTTCATCAAAAGTTCGGGGTCCAACACCGCACCCCACCAGTAGGTGTTTGGGGTTATACCTGGCGTGTTTCATGGGTTATACTGCAAAGATCCAACCTTAATCAGTATTGTCCTCTTTGGGAATCGAACTCTCGACCTCTCAAGGTTTTGTTGTTTCTAAGAACATGCCTCTTACCATTGAGCCATTATCTGTTGGGTCCTAAACCCAACTGCTTAAACTTAAACTATCACTCTTGCTTTGATACCATATCTGTTGGGTCCCAAACTCAACTGCTTAAACTTAAACTATCACTATTGCTTTGATACCACATTTGTTGGACCCCGTTTCTAGAGGCTAACTTCCGGAGTCCTGAAGCCTTGTGCTTATTACCGTGCAGGGTCATGAGCTGTCACTCCACCATCGTGGTGAGCGCACACTAATTATGTACCAAAATCATAAGTGGACTTGTTCATACAAATTGTAGCTTTAAATCTCGAGTTCATTTTGAAACAAGAATCACCCCAAACGGAGATATATAACTCAAGATATGCTTAAAAAGCCTAAAAGAGCTCATACTTTAAACATGCTTTCCTAACCGACCTCTCATTCACTTTAATGCAAACTTCTTCAATTCAACTCCAAAAGGTACAAATTTTTATGGAGAGGAATATATATGTCTTAGGAACCTATTGGTCTAAGAATCACCTCAATTGAAGGTCGGATGCGGGAGTTATGCCCAAAAGAATAGACTATGTTCACACCCAAAAACAAATTGAACCTCTTTTGGCGCGATTACCATAATCTAGATGTCGGATTGAGTTCGTTTTTTGACCATAAGAAAGAAGACATCTAGACCTACAACTTTAATGAGACCACAAAACGAGGTTCGGCCTCCAAATATGTCTAAAATCACCATATTTCTCGTAGATGTTCGTTAAACGGACATCCATGTCCGTTTAACGGACATGAATTGAGTGCAGGATGCCAAATGACCCGAGAAAGTCCGTTAAACAGACATGCATGTCCGTTTAATAGACATTGACTGGTCAAGGGGTGTTTTTTCGCAAGAGAATGTCTGTTTAACGGACTCCCATGTCCGTTTAACGGACATTGGGGCTCCCCCAAAGCCCCCAATGCGTCTCCAATGCTTCCAATCTTCAACCTTATATTCTAAACACTTGCACACTTCCCAAATTTACTCATTTCAAAGCCTAAACACTTCATAACACCTTAAACACCAAGTTCAATTAACCAAATTCTCAAATTTCTACTTAATTGGTTCATCAAAACCATAAATTCCATACCTTAATCATCAAAGCTATCATAACCACACAAGCCGTATGAACAACAAAATGAACCGTAACTGTATTCTTCCAATCCTCATAACTTCTTACTCCAAATCCCAAAAATTACATATTATAACTCAATGAAAAGATAACAAGATGATTTACAGCTTCCATGAAGGATGCAAAAGTCAATTCCATCATTAAAAGAGGTTAAAAAGTCACACAAAGGCACTGCTCATATAAGAACCAATGAAACAGTAAAATAGCATTATGAACAATAACTGAATGTATTCCTAACCTCATAACTTCTTCATCCTAAGTCCAAAAGTGACAAATTCTATATCGTTGGAAAGCTCTCAACAAGTACTATAATCTTCAAGAAGACATCTCAAATCCAATTCAAACATTAAGAGAGTCAAAATCACAAGCAAAGTTGCTGTCAAATTTTCACAAAAATTGACAGCACTTCCCTTAAAAGACAACTAACCAAAATTATCAAATTTTCAATCCAAACTCAAGTACCTGCATAAAACCTCACTCTACACAATCTTCAATCTCCCATATCATCAACCAATCCATATAAACCTATGATCTAACTCAAAAATGGCAGCAAACATAATTTTCCTCTTTTGTCAAAATCAAACCATACAACAATACCTTGATATACAAAACATATGCAATTTGCACAAAGTACCTTAACTCTTAAAACTCTTGCATTTACATGAACAATATGAGTTATTACAAAGCTTTAGGGGGCATTTAGCCCGATTACAATCCAAAATGTCAAATGTCAAAGGACAAAGTAAATCAATTCTCCAAAATGCAACCTAATGCTTTGTTTCCAAAAATGACTTCTAAAGTAAAAACATAGGAGTGATGCCTCAATCCCAATATTGTAACTCGGGTTCTCGCTCCTCACTTGTGGAGAGGAAAAGGGGTGTGAGCTTGACGGCTCAGTGGGTAACAGCTTAATAATTAAGAAATAAGCAAAAATATTCTTTATTTATTCATTCTCAAAGCAACTTTCAGATTGATTAAAAACCTTTCAAATTTATCAAAGCCAATTTACATTGATCAAAACACTTTCAATTCATCAAAACCTCTTGTAAAACTCATTTCATCACACCAATTACACATCAAAATCACATAAGCACAGAGAAAGTGGTTCGGGTGGATCTGAAACAGAACGTACTACACATTCCCGCAAGCGATCATATGTAGCCGTGAACTTATGGGAGTCCGTGAGGAGCTCCAATGCCACTAGCGGGCAGGCGGGAGAAGTCTATGGTTAGACAGGTGTACCTGACTCTTAAGGGACCACCACAAATCCAAAGAAAGCATGCATATCACATAATTCACACAATTCATAAACATTAGCCACAAATGGCTCTTACAAATATTCACTTTCACATGATTTTCACATAATCGCCGAAATAACATATTTGAATCTTTTTCACTTGACAAAACAAGGTAACAAATATTTCCATAAGGCATTTTCATCAAAAACATCTTATACAGGATTAAACCATCATAAAAAGTAACTCATTCACAAATGAAAGGTCATAGGTAAAAAAAAACCTTCAATGACATTTATTTCAAAACAATTAAGTAGCTTATTAACTCAAACATTAAAAAGTCACCCACCTTAGTTCCTTTAGCTAGGAGCTTGAACAATTGGCCTTTCCTTTCACTTCAATTCTCTCTCTTGACCTTCATCAAACACAAAATCATCCCATATAACATGAGATATCAAAATTGGCCATTCTTAGAAGATGGAAGCATGAAATTTAACCTATCTAACTTTACCCATCAATTTCTTAAGCCATTCACACCAAAACCCACCTATAAATCCAAAAGATTTCACAAAATCACTCACCTTATATGGCACCCACGAAAATTCACTTTTTGTTTCTAATGGAGGATTCCCCTTTTCTCTTCCCTTTTCCTTCTTAGAGGAGTCTTGGAATCATCTATCTAAATCAAGAATTGACAAAGATCCAGCTTCTTTCTTCTTCTTCTTCTTCTTCTTCTTCTTCTTCTTCTTCTCTACCTAGCCGAAACTCTCACTCTCTCCTTTCTCTTGATATTTTCGTATTCTCTTCTAAGTGCCTTAGGTAAATTGCTTCTTCAACTATAAAAACCTAAGCCTCCCTCCCAAAACTACGTAGTTTCATCAATCACTTCTTAAAACTTAAAATTTTCGTAGGCTACCTCTTCACCCACGACAACTCATCACTTGCTTCAATTCTTCTTCATTTAATGGCATTAAAAAGACTAAAGAGCCCCTCCTTAAAAGCCTTAGACTTTACAAACATTTGTGATCTACCCAAAATGCCCTTACACCATCTTATTCCTTTAATATCTAAAAACATACTCCACTCTAGTTTAAACGTAATCCCTCATTAAAATTTCATTTTCTTAAGGGCTAAAACCTCAAAATAATTTAGACAATACCTCAAAATAATTTAGACATGCTTAATTTTAAAAAAAATTCAGGGGCCAACAAAACTAACTGATGACTATGCTTACTAGCTTTTATCGTAATTAGAGCAAGCTACCCCCTAAGTGATGTAAGCGAGACCATGGACAATCGAACAAGGCCAAGCAGAGAATTAGCCATACCATAATGGCCCATGACCAAAGCTAAGGACCAAGAGATTTAAAGAGGCTCTTTAGGATGCATGTGGGTTTTATCTTGAGAAGATGGCGAGCTCCAAGCCTATTAGAGGAGAGTTTAATGAAATTGAGCCCAAACTAATCCATTTAACTCAAATCTTTGGACCGGATACACTTGGAGCTTAAAGACACGAAAACTTGGGCTATTTCAATGCTTCATCACTTAAGCTCAATAGCATATCAGACCTATTTATTTAATTTATGGATTTCATTTTATTTTGGACTTCTATGTATTTTTGTCCAACCCTTTACCTAGATATAAATACTTATGTTCTAGGGTTTTAAGAAAAAAACTTTTAGATCAGAATTGTGGAAAAAGCCGTCGGCTTCGATAGGGAGAAACATCATTATCTTGTTCTTGTTACTTTTCGAACCATCTTTCACTTATCAATTGTTTTCCCAATTGTGACGTGTTGATTGTTCGTTTCTCTAGGTTTTATTTTGATCATCAGGATTGTTTGGAACAAGTTTTCAAGATGTGTCGTAAAAATCTAACCTTGTGTATCTTTATTTTCTTGTTTTTCTCAAGGTCGAAAATACACCAAAACAAAACACCCATCAGAAATTCCATCAAATCGTCATCAATCTTTTCGTGGTGTGCGTTACTAAGTCCTTCAAAATTTTATCTTGCTAGAGAAGGAGAATTTTGCCTTGCTGCCTATACAAAAATGACAAAAAATTTCTCCATCTTCTTTGTCGACATCTTGATTGCTTCGATCATAGAGTCCAATTCAAAAATATCATTTGAATAAACAACAATGTTTCTTATTGATAGTTGCCACAATTTTAATTTCTCACTAGTTGGAGGCTTAACTAGAGTTAATATTTCCTTCTCTATATTTTTAATCATTTGAGATACAAAACCTTCACTTTGTACTATAATAGGGACTTCTTCCTCCAAATTTGAAAGACAACAACTTCTTTTTTATTCTTCCTATGTGGCATCATGGTACCATCTAACATGCTAAATTGTTGATCACTTTTACAATTAACTTAAAATTTAAGTCTGCTAGGGAGCTCCAAAAATTGCTCTTAACTTTGTATCAACAATATAAATGGGTTTTAGAAAACTTAGATATCATAATTCTATGTCACCAAAGAGTTAGAGAGTGTTGAAATAAAATTTAAGTAGAAAAGATCAATGTAGTAAAGAATAAAATATAAGATGCAAACTATTCAACTTCTAGCTATCTTCCAATTTTGGGTCACATCCTGATTAACTACCTTCCGTATGTTCCTCACGTTTTTAACTGTCCTAACACCTAACTCCTGACTCCTGGACTTCTTTATTAATTTCAATACCCTGGAATTTTCTAGGAAATCTAGTTGAATTTTAGAAATTTTAAAAACTGCAGCTTTTAATATTTGGGCCAAATAGGTCAAATTCCTGTTAGGCTATCAATAGGTACAAAGGCCAGGTAATACAAAACTTTAAAAGAGTAACTCTTTAGTTAAAAAATGTTATTATACGTAAAAGGATAATTATATCCTTTTGTTTTACATAAAGTATAAATTTTATATAGTAATAACCTAATTTTTAGGGAAAAATTTTTGAAAGGTAAAAAAATTCATTAAGTCATAAAAGGCAATTTATGTCTTTACAAAGCTTGATTTAGCAAGAGAAATACAATGCTCATACATTTAACTTTTGAGAAAAGCTAAGAAGTTAGAGATTCCATTGTCTTCTTAAGAGAGAGCTTAAGTGTTCTTTAATATGATGGGCTACTAGGGTTTCCCTTATCCAACAATGAAGCTTGTGAATTAGGACATACTTATTTGTTATAAACTTGTTAAACAATCTCTATTTTCTTTTTATCCGAATGGCATACACTACACAATTGAGGTTTAAACTAAGGCATACTTTATCTCTCCCCATTGAGTTGAATTTATGATCAACCCATACCGAACTTTTGTTCCAATATGATCCTTCATAATATAAATTGAGAGTGTGTTGAATGCTTGCCCAAATAGAGGAGGTGAAATTGTATTTGAAGTATAAATGTCCTATACTTTTGAGTTCAGTCACACATAATTCACGTAATGTAACATCCTGTTACTTGAATTAAGTTTAAAATGGTGTTTATTAGAGATTAATGAGAAATTATGAAGCATAATTCACGCTTATGCATGATTGTGATTTATACATTTATTTTACACATTCATATGATTGTACATGCATTCATTGACATTTCTAGATAAATTAGTTTATAAATGAAAATTGTGGATTTATTTGGAATGTATTAAAGGTGATTTGGCAATTTTTGTACATTTAAGGTATTTTAGAAATTTTTGGTGAATTATTTTTTAGTTGAAAACTTATTTGGAGACTATTAGTATTATTTCAAATTTTGGTGAATTTTAGAAAATTTTCAAAATTTTGGGGTATTTTAGACTAGGAAAAATATTAAAATAATGGATCAATTACATTGTGACATGTGGCAGTTTATAGATGAGACAAATGGCTCACATGCATGGTGACATGTGAAGAGGTGTTAGGCTAAAATTTATATTATTGTTGATTTCTCCACCTTTTTTCTTCACCATATACATCAACACCAAAATTCTTTTTGTTCATCCATCTCATCATCAAATCAACTAATTGCTTTAAGTTGCATGTTTGGCTTCGGATTCTAATACCAAAGTAAGAACTTCAATCTGAAACTTATGTTGTTGCTCTCTATTTTCGTTATTTCCATCCACCAAAAGTATTATGAGCTTTGTAAAGGATTTGTGTTGATGATGTTTTAATGTGTGGAAATAGATACATGCATAAGTGGGGGTAGGAAGAAGTAGTTTTAGTGATGATTAATAAGTTAAAAAGAGGCTGAAAGTGTGAAAAAGAATGCAGAAAAAGAATGAAAGTGCAGAAACTTCGGTAAAATACGTGAATATAATTGTTGTTTTTGAAGTTGTGTGATCTTGAATTTTGAGAGGTCTTGATAGTGAGCTGAATGCAAATGGGAGTGAAAAAGCCTGATATAGGTTCGCTTAGGATTTGTTGTTAGCGTAAAACAAAATTCACAGAGAGAGAAAGGAAAACAAAAAAAAGATGATATCTTATATAATTTCTGTTTTTATGTTTGTGTTTATTTTTAATTTTGAGTTGTTTTAGAGTAAGTGGACGTTAGTGTTTGAAATGTAATTTTGAACTAGAGTAGTATTGTTGCATGACTTGAGTCTTTTGACTATAACTTTTTCATCTGAACTCCAAATGACTTGAAACTTAGACCAATGGATTCATAAGACATTTTTCTTTCTCTCCATAAAAATTTAGAGTTATCTAAATTGATCTGAAAGTGATTGATAGGATGAAAGTGTGAAAGTCTGTTGGAATGTTATGAATTGGAAAATTTTCAAGATCATGCTTTGGTTTTCAAATTATAACTTGAGATTTAGATTTTTGAATGAGTTGATTTTTAATTCATATTAAACTAGAGACATATTTCTACAACTTTTGTGAAGAGGTAGAATTTTAATTCTATCTCTAAAATTTTCAAAATTGACATGAAACTGAGTTTTAGCTTAGGCTACATGTAGCATTGCCAGGGACAGAAATCATATCCTATGGTTATTGAAATACTTGTATTGATTTGGGCTGAATTAGGTTGAGTTGTCTTCATTAAACTTGTATATTATTCTCTTAGCTTTAAATTAGTATAAATTTTGTAATTTTTAGATGTCTGAGTTGAAAGATATGAGTTGTACAATTAGAGGGTATGATCATGTACTAGCTAAACGTTCAAATGTGCACAGTCTGTGGTATTTTGCGCATAACGCATTGAATACTTAATCAAATTGGATGATCTTAGAGTCATTAGAAACTTAAGACAATGTAGAACAAATTTATAGTAGAAAGTTTTGCCTAATTTTGTCATTTACCCTATCAGATTAATTATGCAAAGTTGACCCAAAATCATGTGGGTAGAAATTCTATAATGGTCAATTAAGTTATGTAATGGATTTCAAATATGCTTTATTATGGTCCAATTATAAGTACTAATGTTATTCATGAGGGATTTGATATGTAATCGATTTGATGATGAGAATTAAAACAAGATACCCGGAATTGTCATTGAACATGTATTGTGCATACTTTCTATACATTGATGTGCATAAAACAACACTTGTGCATTTGTGCAAAAATGTGATTTTTGTGAATGTGTTGTGTATGTTTTAGAGGAGCCAAGTGGATGTCAGACAGATATTGCCGGACCATCCAAGCAATAGCATATTAGAGCGTTTTGTGAGTCAACCTAGATGATTTATTGGGATTGTTTTGATTTGAATTTAATTTGATTTATTTCACTTCCAATATTATTGAACTATTTGTGAGTTATTTCTGGATTCCGGACCTAAGGTTCAAGGAGTTTAATAGTTGGGCATGTATTGGGAGGGTTTTGATTTGATATGAATTTGACATTTGATTCTCAACGAAAGTTGAATGTCAGACTTAGGTCCGATGACTGTGAAATCTTGCCTGAGCATTTATATAAGATTGTGATAGATGAGATTTTATGAAGTTGTTGCATTTCATAAAATGCATGCTCAAATAAAGGCGTTGTGATTTAAGTTGCCAGTATGAAGCGCTTTCACGTAGAGCTTTGTTCCGTGATTTCTGAGTTTGCACGTAAAGCTATGCTTCGTGATTCTGTTTGATCGAGCCCTATGAGCCGATATTTGTATAAGTTTGTGATAGGCACTCAGTCACAACAATAAGAAATAATGTTGAGTCTCATGCATATAACATTATAAGATTGATTTTTTTTAATGATCTGCAAAGCTAAAGCAAATGATAAATTGTTATGATCTATTTGTTATACTTGGCTATGTGAATTGTGAGATTATATGATATACCATGCTATGCGAATATCTGAGTGTATACATGATCTGAATGAATATATGTGAAATATGTGGTATGTGTGTGTAATCCGGTGAAAGCATTAATGATCGTTCACTCATTGAATTCGCAAAACTCATAAAAATTGCAACGTGATTTTTCAAGTACAAGACAGGAGATTTAGTGTTTATTTTGGACTAGAAGAACATTTTGGATTAAGTTATAACTCAGAGGTTTGTCAGTTGATAGCAGAGAGTTATAGCTTTTATTTTGTAGATTTTGCTAGAATCTACATGAGGTTTTGTATATATTCGTCTAATGAAGACAGTGTAAATAGTTGTAAATGAATGCAATGAATGATTTTAAAATTTGATGACTTCTGATTATGTTAGATGTTGCTATGTGTAAGTCATATCTGTTTTGCTCTATCATGCCATTATCATAGGATATGTACTTGAATGTTCCTGAATGTTTAGGTATCTACCCTATGGTAGTGGGATGTTGCACATAACTTATCATTTGAACCCATCGTCGTGTCATTAGTCTTTAGTCTACGTCTAGCTGTAGGATAAGTAATGAAAGAGGCTTTAGGGTTTATGGACGTTTTCCACACAATATTATACCAATGAATGAAAGGATTATGAGGCTTAAGAGTTTTGATGCATGAGGAGTTTGAGTAGCCTCCATTATTGCTTAAAGACCAAAAAAGCTTATCTAGTGTATGTCAATTAGGTTGATAGCTAGGGAACTAACCCTGATAAAGGAATACCCGGAAACGCATATATATAATAATATATATATATATATATATATAAAGAGTATATTAGAGTATATTTATATAAATTTATATAAATATAAATCTATAAATCAAAATAAATTATTTTAGATAATTCCTAGTCAAGAATAGACAATAATGAAATGGAATATGCTATCTCCCGATTGTTTTGTTGTACATTCGGAGGAGGAACCTTATAAAGATCGTATTGATTCTTATAAAAAAAAGGCAGGATTAACTGAGGCTGTTCAAACAAGCATAGGTCAACTAAACGACATTCCCGTCACAATTGGGGTTATGGATTTTCAATTTATGGGGGGTAGTATGGGATTCGTAGTAGGCGAGAAAATCACTCGTTTGATCGAGTATGCTACCAATCAATTTTTACCTCTTATTCTAGTGTGTGCTTCAGGATCAGTCGTGGTCGTACAAACTATACCGATAGTATAGATTTAATCCTTTCTTCATAAAAATGCGTAAAAGATGTTAGTCGCACTTAAAAGCCGAGTACTCTACCGCTTGAGTTAGCAACCCAAATAACAAATAAAAACTTAGGTTATATAGTACAATCGTAATAAAAAAAGATTTTATTTTTATTCTTCACGTCCTGATTAAGCCTGGATCATTAGATAAAATCCAAAGATGAAGAGAGAAACAAAAATATCACTACTGTAAACAAAGAGTTTTAAAGTAAGCATTACACAATCTCCAAAATCTTTTTTGGTTTGAAAAAAAAAAGAAAATAGATTCTCTCTTTTTAGTTGAGTTTATGTCAATTAGGATGATAACTAGGAAACTAACTCTAGAGCCTATCAACACCCTTACCTTGAAAGTATTAAGAATAGTGATTAATCACACTGTTAACTCTTGTTTGAAGTGGGATTCTTAAAAGAAGAGGAAGGGCATCTTCCCTGAGGTTAAGAAGACTACGTGAAGTCCAATTGTCAAACCAGAACCATGCTTCTTGATTCCCTATCTGTATTTTGATGAAAGGGTAGACAATAAGCTTGTTTTTAGAGTGAATGGAAGGCCGGAAAACTCTTTTCTTTCAAGAATTTGCCATAAGCTAGTTTCCCTAAGATAATACTCATCGATCCATTTACTCTAAAGTGATTCTTTATCCTTGAAGAATCTCCACATTCTTTTTTCTACTTTTGTAGTTTAAAAAGTGTGAATTAGAGTGAGACCAAGCCCTCCTTTCTTCTAAAAAAGTTGTTCTCATTTGATTTCAACACCCTTAGCATCGTTAATTTTGCCTGACCATAGGAAGTTTATGATGCATTTCTCTATCTCCTTAATAATTCTTCTAGGTAGAAGAAGATGAGTATTCTAGTATATATTATGGTTGTTCAAAATGAAATGATTATTTGAACTCTACCTATTTGAGATAAATATCATAAAATTATATGACATAAATTGTACAAAAAAAACCTAAACTTTTTATAACCATCGATTTCAAGTATTGGAAAAATATTAGTAATTTTCATATTGAACGAGAATTCATAAGAAGACACCCTTTTGTGCTTAGGTGTTAGACAAAAGATTAAAAGCAAAAATTTAAACAAGCAAGGCTTTGAATTCAATCTTTACATTTTCTACAGATATTATAACACAAAGTAGGCAAGGAAATTCTCACCATTTTTAAAATTTGGCACATAAAATTAGTAAGTATATAAAATTTTATTGATTTTGAAATTTGTAATAAATTAGTTTGAAAACCAATGAAGTCTAAAATATATCTTCTATACAAGTTATGAAATAC
The DNA here is from genome assembly GCA_029891385.1 of Erythroxylum novogranatense. Classification (NCBI taxonomy): domain Eukaryota; kingdom Viridiplantae; phylum Streptophyta; class Magnoliopsida; order Malpighiales; family Erythroxylaceae; genus Erythroxylum; species Erythroxylum novogranatense. Next base: position 23,571,726 of record CM057230.1, on the reverse strand, counting down.
TAATCATCTCACCAAACACAATCAAAACAATAATTTTTAATCTAACCTAAAATTATTTAATCTTTTATTTTATTACTAGGTCAAACAGACACTTAAGGAATTTTGTTATGATTGTTATCTTTTATGAATGTGATTTTGGTATACTTATTGGGGATAATATAATTGTTTATAAGACACCCGATGATAAAGTTCAAATTTAATAATTAGTTTAGGTTTTCTTGTTACCTTATAATCCTATATATAAATAATTTATAAAAGATTAAATCTATAACATAAATTAGGAAGAGCGACAAAAGAAGAGCATAAGTTTTTCGCCATTTCATAGGCATTACATAAAGGTAATTTAATAAGGTTCAATGATAATTAGATCTTCTAATTTAAGTATTTTTAATATTATTTTATTATTTATGTATGATTTGATAAGGTGAAAAGAAACGAGCTTGCATCCGTCACTCGAAATTGGAAGGCGTATGAGAGGAGATCAGATTATTTATTTCTATAAACCAATTCTTGCTTTGTTTCATTAAATTTCATCAATAAATTCATGTAAGACCCACATAAGTATGTGGATAAAATTAACTGGAACACAAATTAAAATATCTTTACAGGCAGAGATGATTTAGTGTGGTACGGACGCAATGCCTTGTTACATTATCAAAAACGATTCACAGCAGCTGATATCTCTACTCTTACATTGAATAATCTTATAATTCGTTCCTATTTGCGGCTAGCTTTTTGAAGTCAATTTGCAATTCTGAAAGAGACATTAAATAGGTGAAGAACCTAATTAATCTCCCAGGCTTTGTTGCAAGCATAATTAACGTTATATGGTTGTTGGATTGACTTGATCTTAATTTGGTCACTTTGATCGGAGCGTATTCAATGGAGAAATTAATCATATGTTCAACTTTCATGGTGGAGAGGAGGGAATGCACAATCAGAGTCTATGGCCTTAAATGCATGGAAAATCTAAACAAAGCGTTGAGGATATCTCAATCCATTAGCCAAAGTCCCACGAACATCGTGGTCTCTATCAGTGTCTGCTCATGATATTTGTGCGTTTCCATTACAAAACTTGGAGTTGTAAACCTACGGTGGGGATCCATTGACATGCTACCATCGAAAGACCTTGGAGGAGAATGGTGGTCCCGTAGATCAGTAGTATCAAGTCGTAGAACAGGCCATGAACGTTATCATATCGATGTAGACATTTGTTTCTACTCCTTCTTGGAGGCTTCCCATATTTTGGACAGATTATTCTTGAAAATACTGTCCTTGTTGAATTTCTTTAGTATTCCCTAAATTATTGCCAAAATTATGGTAGCAATTGTTAGTGGAGAGTTATCTGAATTTAGTGAAAGTCTCTCAATGAAGAAAAGCCAACAGGCATAAGATGGGCTCCTTTTTCTATTCCTACGATGACTGGTTTCGTGTTTCGTGATTGCAAAATGGGGAGGCATTATTCACCATCATAAATCTCATTGTAACAAAATAGCATTCAACAGGAGAAAAGGCGAAGCCACAAATGATTCAACCTGGAGTTCAGGCCTGAGAAGATTGGCATAGACGCGTATCTCCAGCATGTAAAGCACAATTGTTTGCCAGGCCCTGAAAATGACAATTACACCTTCCTAGTCTCGTAATGATGACAAAGCTTTGGATAATCATTAATCAACACTGCTGAGCTGACTTAACCATTTTATCGGTTTCCACGTCTCTTTTGGCTTTGGTTTTTCGGAGTGTTGTCGGTGGGACTTCGTCCACATTCTGATTTGACTTTCATTTTCTTCCTAAATTCATCTTCAACATTTGTGGCTTCCATGTCAAGAAGTTGCCGAAAGCATTTCAATTTTTATTTCTTTCGAATTTCAACTATTTAAATTAAATTTATCACTTAATTTATATCGTTATCAATGCCTTTTGTTTAGGTCCCTAACGAGACTTAAAATTAAAACATGGAAACTTTTATATTTTTTAGATGATAAAGGAGGATATCTTCTACTGATTTTATCTTTGATCAAACTTTTATAGTTTATACTTTCCCATCCGATCCTTTTATTTCGATTTAATTGCCTTGTTGACGTACATTTATGACTCATTAAGCATGTCGGTATGTCAACTAAAACATGTTATTCCTGAATTTGAACCTATAACGAGAAGGAAAAGATCCATTTTTGCATATATTTTTGTACGTGAAGAGGAAGAAAAAATCGAAAAAAATTACAACATTACAAATCTCCGACATATCTTTTAAGAAGATTGAGATGCACTATATGAGTATATGTTCCAGTGAAATACTCCCGAGTTCAAACTTAGTTGTAAAATTAATTAGTCAGTCTATACACCGATTATCTTCCTTATAAATATGACACGATAGAATAATCCAGTTTCGAGTAAAAAACTCATTAATAATTAGGACCAGAAAGTCGAGGGACATTTTCACATATTCAATATAATAAGAAGTAGCTCACACAAAGTGAGAGAATTCAGGAGAGTTTCAACTCAAGCTCATACCTCCTAAGTTACGGTTTTATGCTTCAAACAAAACCTTGCCTATGTAATGATTCACCTAGCCATTAATGTCAAGAAACCTACCGAATTGTTTATCCATCTTATACTTTTACCAAATCAAGTAATTCAGAAACCTAGTTTCTTCAGGGGAGAGAAAAAAGAAGAAGCCACTTGTTAGCAACATTAAACGGCCAGTTCCTTTTAATTAAGTAGATTTAAATGTGAGAGAACCGGCGGTTATACCTAACATAAAATAACTGCAGGTAAGTGAGTCTTACCTTATTACCGAACCCGTGAAGTACGCTGTTCTAAATTCTCGTTGGCTCCGTCAGTGCCACCATTTGACACGTAAGCACGCGCAAAGTACTTTAAGTTTTTGTAATTAAAAAAAAAAGGCATGGTAAGTTTTAACAGGGAAAGTATAGCTCCTCGATTTTTAGAATATAAACGCGTAGAATATCTAGAGATGGAGTTTCCTTATATAATACTGGTCAAAGATAGAGAGAGCTATAGAGTCTAGAGACAAGGGCGTTAGAGATGCTATAAAATACAGAGCTTGTATAGTTCAGAAGTTACTGTAAACGAAAGCCGAAGAGGAAAAGCCGGCTCATCCCATCCCCCCCCTATTAAGACTTTCCCACACTCCCACCTATGGAAGTTTGTTTCTTTTTTTCATTTTCTCGACAAAAATTGTATCTTTTTTTGTTTATTTTAATGTTTGTATAAGGTTGTTGTGTGTCATCAACTTGGATTCCTTAATTTTGTCCTTCGACTGATCAGACAGAGAAGATAAGAGAAGAGATGCCCACCAGGAAGATTTCTTTTGATGGGATTTTGTAAAAGGGCTTGTCTTTTCGAATATGTTATTTTGATTCCGTGTTCATATATCTGGTAGCTTGAGGCGGATTGAAGATTTGGAAGAAGATTTGGGTTGAGTTTTTGGGAGATGGGTTGTTTTCCTTGTTTCGATTCAAGGGAAGAGGAAAAGCTGAATCCCGAAAAAGCATCGCATGATCGGAAGTTAAGCTCTCCTGTTGCCTCTCCTAACCTTTCAAAACTATCTTCTGGTTAGTATTGTTTACTGTTATCAATTACTGAACCTTTTCTTCAATTTTGTGTGGTATCTCTTCTTACTGTGCCATTGCTTGATCTGATCTGTCACTTCTGACTGTGTGCTGATTGCTACGAGTATATCGATCATGCTGGTTATTCGTTCTCTTTTTCTGTTTTCAATGATTGATTGAGCTCTAAAATTTTAGAGGTATAGATTCAAATCTGTTCAGCATAAAGCTGTTACGAGTGCTTATGTTTTGTGTGTTAATCTGATAACTGGGCTTGATCTGATTGGTGGATAGAAGGTTAAAGAGTCTGTGTTTCAATATCTTGACTCTACTCTTAATTTTGTGAAGCTACGCATTTGTTAAATATGGCAATCAAAACCCCTGTTTGTGCTTTATGAGTTTGGGGTTGAGATATCAACCTTTGTTTAATCTAGTTCATCCTTTTGCCTCAAAGATGCCAGTTTCTTATTGAACTCTAATCCCATTGGTCTTCCTTATATTGAATTCATTTCATTTTTCAATATAATACCCAGGTGCTGATAGGCTTAGATCAAGAAACAATGGGCAACCCAAGAGGGATTTACAGCTTCCGAAGGATGGCATGCCTGCAGCTAATATTGCAGCTCAAACATTTGCTTTCCGCGAGCTTGCAACTGCAACAAAGAATTTCAGGCAGGAGTCTTTCTTAGGGGAAGGGGGATTTGGACGTGTATATAAAGGTCGCCTTGAGAGCACTGGTCAGGTGAGTCCTTCTGTCATTCTCCATCTTGTTATGAGTTAAAATGCACAACTTTTAAGTTCCTTTCCTGATAAAGTTTTTCTAGTCTAGAGAGATGAAAACAAAAGATTCTGATTGGAATTTGTCCTACTCGTCTTTATATGATGTGCATTTTAAGGGCAGGAATTGAAGTGAAATGCATTTGCCATTTAATTTGATAGTAACCTATTATCTTATCCACATACAATCTGAAATGTTAGTGCTTAAGAGTATTATGCTCTGTTCTATTGCGATTAAGGGAGTATAAAAATTTAAGGTTGTAATACAAACTCTCGAGAACCAGGTAACAAGTTGGTCAGGAACCCTAAATTGTGAGACTATCCTTCATTACCAACATAGCGTGATTGTAGATTGGCTTGTGAAGTTCTAGAATTCCGTAATGTAGAACTTGTAGAGATATTCTGATTGGCTAAATGAATTTGTGATAGGTCATTGTTACTGTTAGGCTCTGCTGATGTCTTTGAAAAATAGAGCAGATATTTTCACTGATTTAGCTTAGCTGGGGATGGTCATGGTTGCGGTAACTTTGGCTGCTTGACCTTTTTTGGTTTCTTTTCAGGTTGTTGCTGTTAAACAGTTGGATAGAAATGGCCTCCAGGGTAACAGGGAATTTCTTGTTGAGGTTCTTATGCTCAGTCTATTACATCATCCAAACCTTGTGAACCTTATTGGCTATTGTGCTGATGGGGAGCAGCGGCTTCTTGTGTATGAGTTTATGCCTTTGGGATCATTGGAAGATCACCTTCATGGTAAATATTGCTATCCTCAATCATTTAATGTTTTGCTACTTTGACTTCAACTCTCTCTCTCTCTAAATTTTTTGGTCCCAGTAGATGCAAATCTCTACATAATCTGAACCTAGTGGCAACGAGATTTCTTTCTACTGTCAATGCCAATTATCATGGTAGGGTGTGACATTGGAAATGCCTGTTATGTTCTGATATGTATGCAAATTTTACTGGCACAGAATGAGCTTCCTCCAGTAAAACTACCAATTGGTATTTCTGGTTTATTCTCTACTGACTTATTTGCTGATAAGTGTTCATCTAACAATTAGATATGCTAGAATGCTTCCTTTTTTTTTGGGGGTTCACTTTGAGGCTTATTAGATAAGGAAACTATTCTATCACTTCTTAATCAATTAATTTATATATTACCTTCTGCAGACCTTCCACCTGATAAGGAACCATTAGATTGGAACACAAGAATGAGGATTGCTGCAGGTGCAGCCAAAGGTTTGGAATACCTGCACGATCAAGCCAACCCTCCTGTTATTTACAGGGACTTCAAGTCATCCAATATATTACTTGACGAAGGATTTCATCCAAAGCTTTCTGATTTTGGACTGGCAAAGCTTGGACCCACTGGGGACAAGTCACATGTTTCTACCAGGGTTATGGGCACTTATGGCTATTGTGCTCCCGAGTATGCCATGACTGGACAACTCACCGTGAAATCTGACGTCTACAGTTTTGGTGTAGTCTTCTTAGAGCTTATTACTGGACGTAAAGCAGTTGATAGCAGTCGACCACATGCTGAGCAGAACCTTGTCACATGGGTAATGAAATTATCCTTTTGGTAGTATCATCCATCTTCTCATCTACCTGTAAGATAAACATGTTCTGCACTGAATTATTGGGGAATCATGACATTCTTTGTGACCTGCAGGCACGACCATTATTCAACGACCGTAAGAAATTTCCAACATTAGCAGACCAGCGACTACAGGGACGTTATCCAATGAGGGGACTGTACCAGGCTCTAGCCGTGGCATCCATGTGCATTCAGGAGCAGGCGGCGGCTCGCCCACTAATCGGAGATGTTGTCACTGCTCTCTCTTATTTGGCAAACCAGGTTTACGAACCTAACTCAGGGCATAACCACAGAGCTTCTGGAAATAGAGATGAGAGAGGTGGAAAGTTGTTGAGGAACGAAGAAGGCGGAGGTTCGGGACGGAGTTGGGACTTGGATGGTTCAGAGAAGGAGTCTCGGAAGGAAACTGCAAGGATGTTAAATAGGGATTTGGAAAGGGAACGTGCTGTGGCAGAGGCCAAGATGTGGGGAGAGAATTGGCGAGAAAAGAGAAGACAAAGTGCTCAAGGAAGTTTTGATGGCAATAATGGCTAGTGCCGCAAGCTATCATTCTTGACATCAATGTTCCTGCTTTTATCTACCTGGTCCTGGTGATAGCTTGAAACATTGCGGAGATGGTGAAACAGAATATTGTTCAAGGGAATTGGTGTCGATACGTTCTTAGTCTTCTTTTAACCTTCATGCTCAGTTTTTTTTTTTGTTCCAAGCATAGAACAAGAAGTTGAGGGGGGATGACTTCTGCGACCGAGGAAAGGATAATTTGAGAATGTACATTACCAGCTAGGAGAGCCAGAACAAGAACAAGATGTATTCAACCAATTTTGAGACAGAAAAAGCACATCTGACTCATGTTCTGTATGCTCTTGTCTGTTTCTCGTGTTTCTCTTTGTTTTTTTTTAAAAAAGAAGAACAAAACAAAACATTGCAGTCTGTAATTTGTAGTTTTCCTCTGCATCACACCTTGCTACTAATTGATGCAAGTTTCTTGATAAGTACTTCTACTTCTGCTTCCTTGCTGTCTACTTAATGTTTCCAGTTTTTCTACCCCATTTGGTTTTATTCATATATAAAGCTCTAATTACATTTAAAATCAGGATAAATTTTATCTTTTTTCATAATTTTGTTTAATTTTATAATGAAAGTAAAATATCAATCAAATATAAAAATTCTTATAAAATAATGTCTTAAAGTTAATTTCATCAGACTCTGAGTTTTGCGTACTTAAAGCACCTTATATACACGTAAAACATTTAATAAGTATATTTTAATTAAAACAAGAATAAAGAAGTAAAATAAAAGTTATTTATTATTAAAGTAATTTTAAATTATTAAACTTTTGTTACTAAAATTTTACGCTTCGGTGATGTGAATAAATCTAGTATGCGTTCCGTGTTAACAAAATAAATGTCTGAAATTTGAATACTTAAAATGTAATTTAACCTCATAAGAGCAAATAACAGTAAGAATTATATTTATAATAAATTAAAAATTTAAACAAATTTCATATTTAAAGTATAATTAGAATCTCGGTAAATTGTTAACGAAATCTGAAGTCCACATGATTTGGAAGGGTACCGTACGGGAGAAAAAGAAAGGACAGTAAACCACTGTGGTGAAGGACTCGTAGCCTTGTAGAGCCAGATTTGCCAGCTTATCAACTCGTCAGGGTTTAGACTGACCTGTGTTATTGCTTTCCCTGACGTGACACTATATATGAATACAACAACTATAAGATGCTGAACATCATCTTTCAGATGTCAAACGTATCAATCAAGAAAAGAGACCGATCAAACTTAACAGCTAAACTTAGACATTTACCATGAAGACACAGAGCATACAGCTGAACTATACATTAAAGAGCTGTAAAGTGTAAATGAAAGGTGTTCTCCAGAATTTCAGGAATGACACTGACATCACACAAATCAGACTTCGTCTCCATTTGATTGCAGACCCTCTTGAGCTTCCATGGCTTTCTCTTGTTTTCTGGGCTCCGCTTGTTCAAGCTCTTTAGCAACTTCGTCCACTTCGGACTTAGCCTCCACTGGGTACACTTCAGATGCTCCTAATGTGCTTAGTATCACGATAGTCTTCAAGTTCTCTGGTAACTTTTGCTCTTCCATGACTTCACTTGCATTCCTGTAGACTGCATACAGCACCATCTGAACTAATCCCAAGAGGAATCCCAGGATGTTTGGTAGCTAACAATTCCAACAAGAAACAAAAAGTTAAAAGATTTAGTCGTAGGAACTTGTCTTAAATAGGTAAAGTTTTTAACTTTTTGAAGGAAATCGAAATTGCTTACTGCAACACAGAAATCCTTTGCAAATAGGCCATAGAAAACCACGTAATTGCTGTCAAGGTGAGGAAGAATGATAAAGGAAACGGCATGAACTCTACACTTCTGGTCCGAATAACTTGTGCCTGAAAATAAATAAAAACCACGAAGCTTAATGAATAAAACTGGCATTGAAGTTGCATACAAGACAAGGGTTTTAGTGTTTAATCTAATATTCACCACAATACTCAAGGGTGAAGCGAAGACGCTGACATTAACAGCCACGTTAATCCAACCAAGAACCTTGGCACGAACTGAATTTTCCACCAAAAATTCTGTAATAAGTAGGATTAAAGAGAACAATCCCATGTTCATAGTCGCAAACACTTTGATGGTTGAGATCTGCATGCATAATACATTTAATTAAAAAGTTATTTAATATTGTTACAGAAAGCAAATAAAAAAATGTTTTTAAAGTGGTAATACTCTGTTCTTCCTCGATGCGTAAGCAATATATAAGCCAATATATATGGTCTCTATGACACATCCAAAAGAGTTGATGGTGATAAGAAGAAATGCGTCGTTTTTTAGCATTGCATAGTAGAACCAAAGCATGGAGCTGAACAACGCCACAAGATAAGGCAGAGATTTGAAGCCTTCGGTTGATCTTTTTCTGTGAATTCTCCAAAATGTTGGCCTGCAGATAAAAATAACAAATTATCAGTTTCTTTTCCATTTCTGCACTTGATAGAAAATCTTGGCAGTAATACAACAATCAAATAGCACTTACATTGGGGCCAAGTATACCATCGTTGACACTATGTTACCTGTCAATAAGTAAAAAGGAACATATGATTTATTTTATTAAAGGAAAAGGATGACTTTCTGGGAATTCATAAAAAAACATGCATGATAGAGTAACTATTTGTTTTGCAAGGAATATTCAGGCAAATTAATTGCATGTGCCGCAAGCTTTTCCCTGATCACGATTTCACAACAAATTTATTTTCATTTGCATTGGCTACTGAAAATCTAAAGGAGTAATGATTTCTTATACTATGTCAAGCAAAAACTGAAACTTTTCTCCATCTTGTAACAAAAGGTGGGCTGATGATGAGATTCAAAAGAGTGGAGATGGATTCTTTAGAAATGAGAATTATGGGCAACGCATGTTGGGTAATGGATGGCTTTGCATTACAATAACCGTTCTTATAGTTCCTAAAAGGACCTGACAATGGCATAGTTGGGCACAAAAATGTTAACAATATCTACCTAGAACGCCAAAGGCAAAAGCCAGTGGATGGTGGGAGCTCATTATCGCCATCTCCAGAAAACTCAAAAAAAAAAAAGAAAGTCTGTATAATGATGTGTTTGATGGATGTCTGAAAGAACAGAAGAAGCAGGAGACCCTCTAAGGGAGCCCTAGCTCTCTGCCTTTAGAGATTAACAAGCAACCGCGCGAACCACCACAAATCTCATGCAGAGAAGTGAGAGTATGATGGTAGGTTGACACAAAGGCTTTATATACACATTTTTTCCCATTAAGACAACAAAACAGTAAGAATTTTGCAAAGGTAGAGGGAGTGTGCGTATTGAACTCATTCTAATTTGTTGCATGACAAGTGGAGTATTAGTAGGTAACGTAGCATAGTACGATAACATCTGCGATTCCACCAGCAACCTCCACTCTCCCCCGCCTCGCGTGCCTTTAATTTCCACGCTACATATGTGTAAATGAAAATGCTTTCACATTTCACTCCTTAAATTGTTTATTACTTGCTAATGATTATGTACTTTCGGTTTATATATGTTCTAACAACATACGAATTAGTTAGATACTGGTTCTGCCAGATTCTAGCGGAACTGAACGTTGCCGTTTGGATCTATGGAGTTGGCTGCTTGTTGTAGTAACTTCGACGTGAATCCCTGCAAAATAAAGAAGGCACGTCGGGGGTTGTGTCCCAATTAGCCCCTCCGACGCTCAAGTTAGTCTTTTGGTGAAGGTGGGATCGCTGTAAGCAGAAAAAACTAGGGTTATGATTGTTTGTCCCTTCATTATAGTGGAATTGTACCTTATATATGAAGCAATAGCTAGGTTTAAGTCTTTACGTATGCATGGGAGTCTCTCACTCGTGAATGGGCCGTAGATCGCAGACTAGGCCTGGGCCCAATGTAGCCGACCCGACCATAAGCCCCCTACTCCTCGAGTCTGAGTGAAGAGAAGAGTCGAAGGAGTATATTAAGGTCTTGTAGCTCGTCTGCGATCTTGCAGTTCGTCCGCGGTCTTACAGCTAGTCCACGGTCTCATAGCTTGTTCGTAAGACAGCTCGTAAGGAGGTCGGTCCGTCGGGCATTAAGATGTCGATCGCGGTCGTCAGACGAGATTGACCGATTGGTCGGTGTCTTGATCGATCGGCATCCATTATTGCATGATAGCCCGTAATAGGATTGGTCGACTGAGTGTCCTAATCGGTTGGCATTGGCGCTTATTGCGCGATAACTCGTGCCAGAGTAGGTCGGAGGGTCATCATTAGCGAGCGCGTGAAATTACTTGGGGCATTTATTGTTTGACGACGCGCGCTTCCTCGACAACTTTTCGTAATCAAACGATCGCCCTTCAGAATCAAGCACGCACCGTCTCCAGACGCCCTTTCAACTGTCACACCACTCCGGATTTCGACCAACCCTACGACCCCTTGGCTCGGATTATGCCGCGTGTCCGGGCATGGCTCGGATTTTCTCCATTCATCGAGTTTTGACCGAATCGTAATTCGAGCGTTTCCTTATAAATGTTCGTGATCGATGATCGTCTGGTTTTCTTCACGCTAGTTTCGATCTTGCTTCCGCTTCATTTGCTCTTTCTTGCTTTCAGTTTTTGGAAATTTCCTTCAGCCGTCGTTCGATTTTCCTTCTCCATTCATTACATAGGTACGCCCCTTTTCTTCATCTCCTCCTCTAAAGTTTTTCTTTTCAAAAGTTCTGTTTTTGGTAAGCATGTCGACGGCCAGCTCCAAAAGTATGGTAGAGGGTGTTGAAGAAATATCTACAAGAGAAAGGAATGATGGGCTGGTTGTGGAGGCGCCGCCGAAAAATGAATCAACGATGACCGTGGGGGAGTTAAATCGGTCAGTGCTTAGGTATAGCATCCCTTCGTCCTGGGGACCCCAGCTGGTCCTGGGGAAAGAGCGAATCCACAGCAACTGTGGTGGATATTTCGCCGTTTTCGAAAGTTTTTTCATGGTCGGTGGTATGAGGCTTCCCTACGCTCCGATCGTCGACGAGGTGTGCATGACCTATCAGCTGATGCTGAGCCAGATTCCTCCGAACGGCTGGAGGTTCATCAACGGTTTGGCCTTGCTGTGCCATCAGTTTGGGTGCCCTCCTTCTATCGGCATCCTACGTCACTTTTTGAGGATGGGCCAAAGTCCAAGCTCTGGGGCCGGGGTACCTTCTCTAATATACAAAGAAGCCAAGTATCGCCCGGCGGGAACACCTTTGAAGGTTTCGTCTTGGCGGACGAAGTATTTCTTCGTGAAAGCTCTAAGATCTTTCTTCAAGTCTCGGCCATGGAGGTATCCTTTGGCCGAGCAGTGGAATGACACGTTGAGCGTGTCCCTCAGTAGAGAGGAGTGGGTTGTGGTCGGCCGCATTAAAGAGCTCAGTCGATACGATTTTGCTCGGCTAATACGGGCCTATTCTGGGGGGTCTCGACCAATGCTTTTCTTATCGACCCCCCGCCACAGATTAGCGAGCTAGGAGAGGAAACCGCCCCTTTTGGTTGGGCCCTCGTGGTCGAATTACTTACTGTATTTTTGATTTTTGACTTCTTTTTTTGACTTGTCTTGTTGCTACACAACCGTGGTAAGGATAGAGGATTTTGTCGTGCCCGCCACTCCCCCCAAATCCAAAGAGCGGGCTGCAGGGAAGAAGAAGAGGAAAGAGGTGGAGACTGGTGAGGGCTCCGTTCTGCTGGTGGAGGTCTTCCATTTTGCAGTGTCGCCGGTCCCTCCGCCTGCAGAGGATCTTCCTGCTGCAGCGGCGTCATTGCCGATCGTATCAGTTAGCGCGGGCCGAGCAGTCTTGGTCGAGGAGGAGGAGGAGGAAGTGGAGCCTCCTCTTAAGAGGAAGAGACTGAGAAAGCTTGGTGATATGTCGTCCGGCTCGCCTAGTCAGGGCGTGAAGGAGAAGGGGAAGAAAGATAAGGGGAAAGGGCGAGCGACCAATACCGGGCAGTGGGAGTCTGCGATCAAGGTGGCCAATACTGCCTCGATTGGGGACCTCGAAGTGTCCTACTATCTTGCCGAGAAGGTTACTTTCCCACGGACGAGCGTATTATGGACAGCGAGAGTAATCTGGAGTTGGGATCTTAACTCGTTCGCTGCGGCATGCGGAGCGCGGTAATGTCCCTCGCAGTGTTACAGCGTCTGGAGGCTCTAGACCGTGAATTTCAGGACCTCCACGAGCAGATGAAGGCTGTGAAGGACGAGCTTTCAGGGGTGAAGGAGGAGAGAGATCTCTTTGAAGCTCAGAACTCTTCCTTGGAGGAGGAGAAGAAATCTAGGGAGAATGCGATGGGCGTCCAGAGGCTCAGCTGACCACGGGAGAGAAGGAGAGGAGCCAGTTGATTGCGGCAAATGAAGAGGACGGTGGAAAAGGAGCGGGAGCTTGGCAAGAAGTACCTCGAGGATTGTCATGCCGCGGTGGAGGGCAGAAATAGAGCTCAGGACACATTGCTGAAGGTGCGGGGCTCTATTAAGAAGCAGCGGGTGGAAGCGATCAAGCGGTGGAAGAGGCGGTTTCTGAACGATGAGTGTTTAGAGCTTGCCTGTGACTTGGGCCTCTCGCTCCTGAAGAGGTGTCACGAGGTTCACGTTCCTCAAGGGTAGGAGTGTCCTTTCATTGAAGAGTACACCGAGCCGCTTCTCCACGCCGCCCTCGGGCTTTCTTTGGAGGGTATGAAGAAGAAGGCCGAGGGAGAGCGAAACATTGTTCCTGATAAAGAGCTGGACCTTAGCTCTGAAGAGGAAGAGCTTCCTCCTGCGAACATTCCTCCGGTTGTTCCTTCAAGCTCTACTCCCGCCCTGATTGTCTCGTCAGCTCCCGAGGCTTCCCCTGTGCGTCCCCCGACTGCTGAAGCTTCTCCTTCGGCTGAATTTTAAAGCTCACTTGGTCGGACTTGTGGCCAGGATTAATTCAAAGGAATGAAATATTTATTTTTGTTCTTCATTTTTTCAAAGTCACTTTCCGCGTTTTATGTTCTTTATTTTTGATGTATAGTATAGTTAAATAAAATTGCTCATGGTCGACCGGCATCGAGGTCGACTTGTAGCTGAGGCCGGGCCAAGGTTCCAAGGATCTCGTCTTGACGACCGATCGACCGTAGTCGATCTATATCGAGGCCGAGCTATGGTCCCAAGGATCTTGTCTTGGTGACCGATCGACCGTAGTCGATCTATGTCGAGGTCGAGCGATGGTCCCAAGGATTTTGTCTTGGCGACCGATCAACCGTAGTCGATCTATGTCGAGACCGAGCAATGGTCCCAAGGATCTTGTCTTGACGACCGATCGACCGTAGTCGATCTATGTCGAGGTCGAGCAATGGTCCCAAGGATCTTGTCTTGGCGACCGATCGACCGTAGTCAATCTATGTCAAGGCCGAGCGATGGCTGGTGAGATTTTCTGCGCTTTGCCGAAGATAATGAAATTTTTTCTTACTAGGAAATCAAAATCCCTTTATTAACAATAATGAGGGCGTGGGTCGTTAAAAAACGTGTCTGACAGGGACAGGAAATAGGTACCCACAGGCTTTCAATAAACAATTATGGACGAATAAATAACTAAAATCAAACTTATTTATTGGTAGGACGCCTTCAAAATTTGAGAGTTCCGGGGCCTCGATAGAATCTTGAGTTCTGCTCGACTGGCTTCAATATTCCGCTCTTTTTTATCGACTCTCATGTCAAGAGAGCTCGTCAGGATTATCGCTCCGTCTAATGTCCTTGTTTCTGCTAAGTAGCATTCTCTGGCGATTCTCTGCTGACCTCTAACAACACCAACTCCGCGGGGAGTTGGAAACTTCATCGCTTGGTAATAAGTGGAGACGACCGCTCTGAGGGCGTTCTGGGTAGCTCGCCTGATTATTGCATTATAAGCCTCTTGAAACTTCACGACTAGGAATTCAACGTCCCTCTTTATTTGACACGGCTTTTTCCCGAATTTCACTTTTAAGTAGACTCGGGCGAACGGGTAGGTTGATGCTCCAGTTACCCCTTTGATGGGTCCGTCTATAGGCAGTAGTCGATCTTCGGTACCTCCATCTGTTTGAAGGCATCATAATATAACAGGTCGACCGAGCTGCCCGTATCAATCATCACCCGCTTCACCTCGTTGCCGTCCATGTTCAGATTTACGACGAGCGCGTCATCATGAGGACAGCTTATACCATCAAGGTCAGACTCGTCGAACGATATCATCTCGTCGTTCTCCCTCTTCCCTTTAGTTGACAAATCTTTGTCGACCTGCTTGGCATATCTCTTCCTTCCTTTAGCAGTGGATCCCCCCGCTGCACTTCCATCAAATATCATATTAATGACCCTTACCGGTCGGTCATCTTGTTGCCCGACATTCCTGTCGCCTCGGGCCCTAGATCTACCTCTTACTTCACGGCGGTCATCTACATTGGCGTTCTGCAGACGTTCACCGTTTCTATCATTTCGCCTTCCATACTGTCATCTGTTGTCAAACCGACCAGGCTTATGCTCGTTATCTCGGTCAATATTTTGCTCGTGCTTTACAAATCGGCTCAACCTTCCCCTTTGGATGAAGGATTCGATCTCGCGTTTCAATTGTCGGCAATGTTCCGTGTCATGACCGATGTCTTTGTGGAAATGACAATATAGATCGGGGTTCTATCCTTGAAGGGAGTCTTCATCTTTTCGAGTTCTCGGATAGTTTCACCGTCCACTCTCATGGCCGCGAGTACTTCTGTATATCGTCTATTGAGTGGAGTAAACTCCTGTCGAAATCCCTGTCGATCGATTGGTTTTCTCCAGCTCGACTGACCTTTTTGCCGCTTGTGCGAACCACTCGCTCTGTCATTTGGCGAGCGATCATCCGTCCGTCGCCTCGTATTTTTCAGTACTTCTTCAAGCTGAATGTACCTATCCGCCTGCTTTTATTTCTGAACGGATCGGGGCTAATCGAGGGCTAACGACTTTTTGAACTCTTCATCCCTCGTGTTTTTCATAAGCGCTGCTAACATCGACGAGCAAGTGAGGTCGGGGACAACGACCGTTTCATTATTGAACCGAGTGATGAACTCCCGCAAGCTTTCGTTCCTTCCTTGGGTCAATTGCATCACCTCCAAAGCCGCCTTCGTGGGCCGCCATCGGTGGCGAATCGGTTCAGAATAGTAACCTGAAATCTTCAAAACACGTGATACAGCTCGGGGGCAAGCCATTAAACCATCGCCAAGCTCCCTCTTGGAAGGCCGTACAGAAAGCCTTACACTGAATGGCATTCGGAACGCAATGTAGATTCATCATAGACTGGAAGTGCTGTAGGTAGTCCAGGAGGTCGGTCTTTCCAGTATATTTTTTCGGCGTCGGTATTTTGGTGCCGGGCACCGGGAGGCTGTCCAAGATTCCTGGAGTAAAGGGAGAGCTGTACTGTGACGTCGGGCGGTCTGGGCGGAAGCTCATGGCTGCGTTAATCCGATCATCCACGATTCTCTCTAGGGCTTCAGCAGGAGGACGATCGGTTTTATACTAATCGGCCGTGCGGATGACTGTTGTTGTGCCGGTTGAGATTGTAAGATCTGACGAATCAACAAATCAACCACTTCCTCAATCTGTTTTCGAGTAAGGGTGATGTGCATAGGCGCAAGAGGATCTGCAGCAGGGGGGTGCTGGAGATTCGGACGCATGTTGGTTCTAGCGTTATCTTCCAAAGATGCGCTATGTTCCTCTTGTTCTGGGTTTTGAGGTTGCGGTTGATCATCCGGGTTTGAAGACTGCGTGCGCGAAGCATGGTGTGCAGGCGGCAGGATCGCAGGTAGCTGTAAACCTATCCTTTGTAACGCCAAGGCCGCGACAACGGCTACATCAGGGTTAGCTGCCGCCGCCTGACTGATCACGGTAGGCACCAATTGGTTCTGCCGGATTCTGGCGGAACTGAACGTTGCCGTTTGGATCCATGGAGTTGGCTGCTTGCTGTAGTAACTTCGACGTGAATATTCCTGTAAAATAAAGAAGGCACGTCGGGGGTTGTGTCCTGATTAGCCCATCTGACGCTCAAGTTAGTCTTTTGGTGAAGGTGGGATCGCTGTAAGCAAAAAAAACTAGGGTTATGATTGTTCGTCTCTTCGTTATAGAGGAATTGTACCTTATATATGAAGCAATAGCTAGGTTTAAGTCTTTATGTATGCATGGGAGTCTCTCACTCGTGAATGGGCCGTAGATCGCAGACTAGGCCTGGGCCCAATGTAGCCGACCCGACCAGATACAAATTGAATTGAAAGTCAATAATTAGTATTTAACTAAAGGGACAGACTGAGTTGCTACATTTAGAAACAAATTATTGGGTTTGGGTCAATTTCTAAGTGGAGCCCAAACCCTAAATATAAAAGGGTGTTTTAAACCCTAAAGAAGTACAGAGAAAAGTAGTCAGCCAGAAGAGAAAAGAGAGGTAAAAAGAGAGAGAAGAAAATTTTCATTTTTTTCTCCAGCTTTGTGCAGTATTCTTCTAACCTTCGATCACATGGTGATTTCTTGTCGGATCGACCTGAAATTTTAACCAAAGATTCCTCTCTCGTTGTTCTTCATTCTGAACGGTGGATATTAAATTTGAAGATCTCCAAGGTGCCCTGGTCTTCAGTCGAACTTGCTGAGATTTTAAGGATGATATTGTTCTTAACTCTTTGATTCTTTAATCTTGTTGATGATTATTGTTGTATTTTTTTGAGTTGAGTGGTGACTCTAGTTATATCTAGAGGTGAAAAACTCTTTGTAACTTGATTGATGATAGTGAAGTTTTTCTTTACTGGACTAGGTCCCGTGGTTTTTCCTTTCTCACATTAAGGGAGGTTTTCTACGTAAAAATTGTCTGTGTTATTTATTTCTTGCTACTTAATTTCGTGCATTGATGAGTTTGTTGGCTGATGTTTTTCTTTTGGATTGGTTGTGGTTGTTCACACAGGGAAAGGTTTATTGGTTCTAGTTTGTTGTCGTTGCGTGACCGACACCTCCTTTCTCAAACAAATGGTATCAGAGCTCTTTGGTTCGGGATATTTGTAGTTGTGATTCAGGTGAACAATAGAAGTTATCAACATTAGTAGGATTGTTACTTTGAATGGCGTCAATTATGCTCTTTGGAAGGGCAAGATGGAGGATCTGCTTTATGTGAAGAATTTTCATTTACCAATATTTGCCACTAAAAAGCCTAATGATAAATCGAGTGAAGAATGAACTCTGATGCATAGACAAGTATGTGGTTTATCAGACAGTGAGTTGACGACAATGTGTTGAATCGTATTTCTGGTGAGACACACGCTTGGAACTTGTGGGAGCAGCTTGAGAAGCTGTATGCTCAGAAGACTGGGAACAACAAGATGTTCTTAATAAAGCAGATGTTAGCTTTGAAGTTTAGTGATGGGACTCCTATGATAGATCACTTGAATAACTTCCAGAGAATTATGAATCAGTTGTCAGCAATGAGGATTAGATTTGATGAAGAAATACATGGTTTGTTTCTCCTTGGCTACCAGACTTTTGGGAAACTTTTATATCTTCATTGTCAAATTCTACTCCGGTGGTGTTATCTCTATGGATCTTGCTAAGAGTAGTGTATTGAACGAAGAAATGAGAAAACAGTCTCAGGGTTCCTCTTCGACAGATGTCTTGGTGACTACCTCTAGGGGGAGAAATAACAACAAAGGTTCTCAAAATAGAGAGCAAAGTCGAAGTAAATCTAAAGGCAGATACAAAGATATTAAGTGCTTTTATTGCGATAAGAAAGGGCACTTGTAGAAAAATTGTTGGAAGTTGAAGAAAGAAAAGAAAGGCAACAAAGACAAGGAAGAAAAGAAAGAGAATGACAATGAGAATTGTGTCGTTATTGCCACTGAAGAAGACCTTGTGACAGTCTTTGATGAGAGCTTAGTTGGGGTTGTTTGTGATGAATTAAGCTAGGTTGTAGACACTGGTGCTTATTCTTATGTTACATCAAGGAAAGATTTTTTCTCAACTTATACTCCAGGTGACTATGGGGTAGTGAATATGGGAAATGAAACGATTTCTAAAGTTGTTGGCATTGAGACAATTATATTGGAAATAAGTACGGGAACTAAACTTGTTTTGAACAATGTTAAACATGCACCTGATATTCGTTTGCACTTGATACCTGTTGGCAATCTTGATGATGAGGGTTATGTGAGTACCAATGGTAGTGGTATGTGGAAGCTCACTAAAGGTTTCTTGGTAGTGGCTCGTGATAAAAAGTACTCTAGCTTATACTGGACAATAGCTTCAGTATGTACTGACAGGGTAAATGCAGTTGATAATGACTCTTTAGTATTATGGCATAGGAGACTTAGCCACATTAGTGAGAATGGATTGAATGTGTTGGCCAAGAAGAATCTCTTAACAGATTTGAAGGGTGCTAAACTAGAAAAGTGTAAGCACTGCTTGGCTGGAAAATAACACAGGGTTTCTTTTAAGACTAATCATCCTTTAAGAAAGACCGAGTTACTTGAGTCGGTGCATTCAGATTTGTGTGGTCCTATAAAGACAAAGACTTTGAGGGGTGCCTTGCATTTTCTTTCCTTCATTGATGATTGTTCGAGGAAATTATGGGTCTATGTCTTAAAGACCAAAGACCAAATGTTGGGGGTCTTTAAATAATTTCTGGCTTCCGTTGAAAAAGAGACTGGAAAGAAGTTGAAGTGCATTCGCAGTGACAACGGTAGTGAATATTGTGGGCCGTTTGATGAATACTACAGACAGATGGGCATTAGACACTAAAAGACTCCTCCAAAGACTCCTCAGCTTAACGGTGTGGTAGAGAGGATGAACAGGACCTTGATGGAGAGAGTCATATCCATGCTTTCTGAAGCCAAGTTGTATGATTTATTTTGGGGTGAGGTTGTATTAGCAGCTACACATGTTATTAATTTGTCTCCTATGATTGTTTTGCAGGGTGATGTTCCAAACAGGGTGTGGTATAGCAAGGATGTTTCCTATGACCACTTAAGAGTGTTTGGATGCAAAGCTTTTGTGCATGTGCTTAAATATGAGAGGTCCAAGTTAGATGCCAAGACGAGGCAATCCATTTTCATTGGCTATGGCCTTGATGAGTTTGGTTATAGGCTATATGATCCTTTTGAGAAGAAAATTGTGAGAAGTCATGATGTTATCTTCCTGGAGGATCAAACCATTGAAGATATTGACAAGATAGAGAAGCCAGGGCATTCTAGTTCTGGTAATCTGATTGATCTTAATCCTATTTCTTAAATTGGTGCTCATGATGATGTCCAAAATCATGTTCCTGATCAGCATGTTAATGTTGAAAATGCTGATGGTGATGCTATTGTTGATGAGGTAGATGTTCATGTTCCTGAAGTTGTAGATGAGCCGACTGTTCTACTTAAGAGGTCTACTAGACAACATGTTCCTTCTTCCCGTTACTCACCTGAGGATTGGGTGTTACTCACTGATGGGGAGAACTTGAATGTTATGAGGAAGCCATTGAAGATGAGTATAAGGATCAAATCACACCTATGAGTTGGTGAAGTTGCCTAAGGGTATGAGAGCCTTAAAGAAAAATGGGTGTTCAGAATCAAAGCTGAAGAACACAGTTTGAAGCCACGGTATAAGGCTAGATTGGTTGTTAAGGGATTTGGTCAAAGAAAAGGTATTGACTTTGATGACATTTTTTTCTCCTGTTGTAAAAATGTCTTCTATCCGAACAGTTCTTGGTTTTGTTGCTAGTCTTGATATGGAGATTGAGCAGATGGATGTCAAGACAGCCTTCCTTCTTAATAATTTGGAGGAGGAGTTTTACATGGAACAACCTGAGGGCTTCAAGGTGAAAGGAAAAGAAGACTTTGTGTGCAAACTGAAGAAGAGCTTGTATGGGTCGAAGCAGGCTCCTAAGCAGTAGTATAAGAAGTTTGAATCAGTTATGGGGAAGCAAAGGTACAAGAAGACTTCTGGAGATCACTGTGTGTTTGTACGCAGATTTTCTGATGATGATTTTAGCATATTGTTACTTTATGCGGATGATATGTTGATTGTGGCCAGGAATGCTTATAGGATTGTTGAGCTGAAGAAGAAGCTAAGTAAGTCTTTTGCCATGAAAGACTTGGGTTATGCTAAGCAAATTTTAGGCACGAGAATTACTCGTTGTAGGGATGCCAAAAAGCTGTACTTGTCGCAAGGGAAGTACATAAAGAAGGTACTTCAAAGGTTTAGTATAACTGGGGCTAAATCTGTTGCTAGTTCACTTGCTCCTCATTTCAGGTTGAGTGTCAATCGATGTCCTTCTACAGATGAAGAGAAGGAAGAGATGAAGAAAGTTTCATATGCCTCAGCAATTGGCAGTTTGATGTATGCCATGGTGTGTACCAGGCCAGACATTGCTCATGTAGTTGGTACAGTGAGTCGTTTTCTCTCTAATCCAAGTAAAGAGCATTGGAATGCGGTGAAGTGGATTATGAGATATCTCAGAGGTAGAACTGACTTAAGTCTTAGTTTTGGTAGTGATAAGCCTTTGCCAGTTGGTTTTATTGATGCAGACATAGCAGGAGATATTGATTCTCGAAAGTTTACATCAGGTTTCATAATCAAGTTTGCAGGGGGAGCTATAGCATGATAATCAAGGTTGCAGAAGTGTGCTGCTTTGTCAACCACAGAGGCTAAGTTTATTGCAGCTACAGTGGCTTGCAAGGAGTTGCTGTAGATGAAAACCTTTCTTCTTGAGTTTGGTTTCAAACAGGACCGGTATGTGTTATTTTGTGACAACCAGAGTACCATTCATCTTGGCAAGAATGCTAGTTTCTATGCAAGATCAAAACACATTGATGTTAGGTATCATTGGATACGAGATGTGGTGAATTTCAAGTTACTAAAGCTAAAGAAGGTTCACACAGATGATAATGGTGCTGACATGATGACTAAAGCATTGCCGAAGGAGAAGCTTGAGATTTGTTGCTTGATAGCAGGTATGACTAGATCCTCCACTTAGTCGTGAGGGGGAGATTTATTGGGTTTGGGTCACTTTCTAAGTGGAGCCCAGAGCCTAAATATAAAAGGGTGTTTTAAACCCTAAAGAAGTGTAGAGAAGAGTGGTCAATTGGAAGAGAAAACAGAGGGAAAAAGAGAGAAAAAAGAAAATTTTCGTTTTTTCTCCAGTTTTGCGCAGTATTCTTTTAACGTTTGATCGCATGGTGATTTTTTGTCGGATTGACCTGAAATTTTAACCAGAGATTCCTCTCTCACTGTTCTTCATTCTAATGATGGAGATTAGATTTGAAGGTCTCCAAGGTGCCCTGGTCTTCAGTCGAAGTTGCTGAGATTTTAAGGGTGATATTGTTCTTACCGCTTAATTATTTCATCTTGTTGATGATTATTGTTGTATTTTTTTTAGTTGAGTGGTGACTCTAGTTATATCTAGAGGTGAAAAACTCTTTGTAACTTAATTGATGTTAGTGGAGTTTTTCTTTACTGGATTAGGTCCCTTGATTTTTCTTTTCTCACATTAAGGGTGATTTTTCACAAAAAATTGCATGTGTTTTTTATTTCTTGGTGCTTAATTTCGTGCATCGGTGAGTTTGTTGGCTGCTATTTTTCATTTGGATTGGTTGTGGTTGTTCACATACGGAAAGATTTATTGGTTCTGGTTTGTTGCCGCTGCGTGACCGCACCTTCTTTCCTAAACACAAATTTCTTCCAAATAGAAATATATACATACATCATAAAAAAAAATCAACGATAAACATTTAATTCTAATTTCAAAGATATAGGCAGAGATTTGGCTACGGTGCATAAATTACTTTAGATAAATTAGTTAAGAGAAATATTTTTAAAATTAAAAAAGATTTAATATAATTAATGTAAGTACCATTAAATATTTTCAAACATCGTGCTTTAGCAAGATTTCTATTACTTAACGTTGTTGTTTTCTACAAAATTTTGATTTTAAGATTTGACTCATATATGAATTTTGCATTTTAATTAGATCTGATATGGAACAAGCAGTTGTATTACGAAAGAAACTACACATCCTTGTCTAATAATATTAGCTAATTTAAGACGGCGAAGGAGTGTGACGCGCTAAGAGGGAGCTTGAGGAGGAGGAATGGAGATGGAACTGGCTTTACTTACGTTACAATTACATGGTGACAATAGGTGTCTGAACAAGAAGCTTTATAATTCACGTGACTTCTCCAAAATCAAAATCAAAGTAACTTTTAGCCGTTTCTCCTCTTTTTTCTCTGTTTTTTGGCGTCACCACCTTCACTGATCTGTTCCTTCGTTGTAATATGGTTTCTGTTTGATTGTGTTGCGTTGCGTGCTGATCCCTTGAAACACCGCCACACAAACCCCTCCTTCCTTCTTCCGAAGCCCTTTTGCATTATTTTTTCAGTTGTAATCATTACTTTATTCCTGGTGTGCCAACTACACATTCGTATGTAATGACGTGATTGAACCCTGTTCTAAATGTTGTAACATTGAATGAAGTATTTGTTCAAATGATTGATCGAATCAAGTATTTGCTCAAATGATTGATTGAATCAAGTGTTCGTTCAAATGATTGAGTCGTCTTCTTACATTAATTTCCCAACTCCGAAAATGTTTGTTTGGAGTGGGAAAGAGTTATCAATTCGTAAGTTCTATTATATGGATTTTTTTCAAGCTTAATTTTTATAATCAATTTGGAGTCCCAAAATTTAAATGGACCAGACACGTCTTAACCTCTGATATGACAAAACAAGACAAATGAGTGTATATTATGATGCTGTTATTCTCTTTTGCTAGGTATGGTTGTTTGTGTCTTGGTTCGGGTTTAGGGGAATAGGGAATTGTATAGGTGTGTGGAGGAGAGTGTGAGGTGGGAGGCCCCGGAGCTTGACAGCTTTGGCTTGGTGTAGTTAAGAGATATCAGTGTCCTGAAGATAGGTTTCCGTATACATAATTTTGCATTAAAGGGCCTGGTTTTAGGTGCACACTTGGCTGATTTTCTGATGCCATCACCCCAATCCTCCAATTTTCAGGCTTCCATAATTCCCATTTCGAGCCTACTGATGTTGTGCTTCACCACCCACTTGTTTGTTTTGTTGCTAATTTCGCCATTTTTTTGGTTCTGCTTAGACTTTCCTCATTTTATCACTTCCATAAATCAACTCCACCACCTGAATTGTATGCGTAATATTAACATCATGGTTTTGGATTTTACCCCACAACTGAAATTAACAACCGTATTCATGATTCGATATTACACTTTAGAGGTAATTATTAGAAAATTTTGGAATTTCATGAGATAATTTATACACAAATTTCATTCTAATTAAAATTTTATCAATTATAAAATCATTAAGTACAATTAAAATTGTACGCTAGATTTATCGTGACATGCATGTGGACTAGTACAGGGTCAGGTCAAGTGAGCTTGTGGTTTCTATGTTACGATAGAGTAACCAGTAAATAATTATGTTATGTGAAATTGTTTCTTGTATGTTTTAATGTGTGTATAACACTTTCAATATATTAGTGGACGTTAATTAGTGTGCTGTCGTGTTATAATTTATAGTTTTAATAAGTGATGAAATTTTAATCAAAATATAAAGTTGGTGTAAAAATTAAGTTTTTCATGAAGTTCATATATTTTTCAGTGACTTTAATTTATTATAATTTTGTGATAAGAATGGTTTTTATTGAAGCCAGGTGTCATGATTGTCACAATAATGGTGTGATGTATTGGTATCCGATTTAACCAGAATCCCTGTTTTGATAGACATTCTTTTTCTTTTTCTTTGGATCGAGTTGAAAGAAGTCTATTAGGAAGGTTAGACAGCTGAACAATTAGAGGGTTTAATAATTTAATTATAGACTTAAGCTTGGATGGATTTGTTTGGCATGTGTTCTTGAATAAATGATTGATTGTTTTCTTTAGAAGAGTAAGTATCAATTAATATGCAACATAAAAACAGTTAGGCTAGAGGCATTGAAACGTTAGGTGATCAATTAATGCTTCTAATTACAGGTCAATGACAAAAGCTTAACGAATTGGTGAGTGTGTCCGAGACTCCAATCTCTTCCTTTTATTAGCTTAATTGCCAATAAAAGGAAGAGATTTACCCTCCACCTTATCATTATTGATAAGCCTATAACGTGAAGATTTACCCTTTTTTTTTAAAAAATGGAATGTGGGAAACTTAAGCTTATATTAATTGTGCAAGGAATAACTCTCAATCTGAACGAATATGTCCTTCAAACTCTATCTTTCTCTTGACTTGCAATTAGAAAATTACCTGGGAAATGCATAGATTTATGCGTGCAAGATTTCTCGCTCAGTTCATCTGTATTCATGTTAACTTCCCAACTACGTCGATAACAAAGTACTATTGTTTTCTTTAAATCGTATTGATTTTCGAGCAAGAGTAATTAATAATGTATCATGGACTTAACGGCAGTACATATCCAATTCTATAGAATTCCGTACGGAACTCTCTAGGTCAAGATTAGCTTCACTCATTATCTTCGTTGTCGAAAAACGTTGTAGTTGTTAGGTTGCACGCAATCTTATCTCTATTGGGCAACGTTAGGTGCGAAACAATTAAAGCCATGTTATAATTTCACCAGCATGTCATAATTAGGGTTTTTTTTTAAAAAAAAACTGATTAGTATGCACTGACTGTCAGAAAAGAAATTGTTATCATCATGATAATACTTGCATAGATTTAAAACTTGTTTAGTTCCACTTTAATTTTTCTTTATTGTTATTGTTTTCCATTTTTATCTAATAAAATAAAATTTTGTTTAATTATTAGTATCAATATACTTATATTTTATCACTAATAATAATTACATATTCAATAAAACTTAAAGAAAATTAATTTATTGAATAAATTTATTATAATCTCTTATATAATATTTATTAATAAAATTTATTTTATTAAAATAAATAATTAAAAACAACCTTTTATCTATGAATTAATATTTGTTTTAAATATATTTTAATTGTTAAAAATTTGAAATTTATATATTTTGAACATATTTTAAATTTTACATATAATTAATTTTAATTACAAAATTAAAAATTTATTAAGTAAAATTAAATTATTCATAATTCTTGTAAATAATTAATTTTAATTAATTAAATATATAACATTAAATTAAATTATCCATAATTTTTATTAATAATTAATATATTAAATAATTAAATAATATGTACTTAGTTGATAGTAAATCATATTATTAAAAAACAGAAACAGAAACAAAATAGAAAACAAAAACAAAAACTACTTTTATGTTTTTATAAATTTTAAAACGGAAGAAACCAAATCAAAAGATAAAAATTCAAACAAAATTATTTTGATGAATTTTTAAAAAACCAAAAGTAAAAATAAAAACAAGCAGGATGTTGGATGTTCTAACAATGTAAGTAGATTTAGGTGCTAGCTATGGCTTGTTAGATGTCACTTTTCTAATGACATATGCAAGGAAAAATGAATGCAGAATTCTTGCTTTGATGTTGGCTTTTCTCGAGAGGCTGTGAAAATTGAAGAAACTTTAAAATGAAGATTAGTATTGCTCCTAATTAATTTCCACGGGCGTTACATCTCTGCCTTGTTTAGTGTCAGGAACAACTTGGTTTGGCATCATCTGTTATAAATCATTTTGACATTTTGACATTTGGATAATCATAACAAGTTGTTAGACGTCAATCTTGATTTATGATTATAAATTATTTAATTGAATGATTAAAAATAAATTAAAAAGAATGAGATATTTGACTTAATTAAAATTAAATTAGTTATAATTAGAGTTTGACTTTAATTATAATTGAAATATTTATTTAATATAAATAAAACACTCTTATGCTTTTTCTATATATAGGAATAGGTATAAAAGACTTAGCACTCTTACTAATTCCTCTCAAGAGTTGAGTATTTTTTTACTGCTCTGTAGATGTTGTTAGAAGTTAGATGCGTGAATAGTTTGAAGTTGACACATTGAAAAAGTTTGAAAAGATTTCAACAAGAATACCGAATTAGATATGATTTCATATTTTCTAATTAGAGTTTTTGCTCAAATTATTCAATTATTAGAATTCGATTAAAAACTATAAAAATTTTATTTTTTTTCACTGTGTCAATGGTTCGATCATGATTAATTTCCTAATAGTTTGAACTACAAACGGGTCAATTCACTCTGTCTAGATAATTTATTAAATCACTACTAATCAAGAGCATTCTCTCTTATTACTTTAGAGTGATGAATCCTTTATTTACTTACTTAACTATCTTCATATAGTTCATATTGCATCAATGTACTACTAACTGAGTTACTCTAAGTATGACAAGTCGTAAGTATCATCAAAATATACTAATTCGTACATGAAATACTTGGGTAATCTCAAGTCTAATAGAATCATAGAGAGGAATCCATAGATATATAAGTCATATTTCATTTGGGATCTCGTAATCAGGTATGTTCAATGAATTTATTCTCTAATAAGCATCCACACATTAGTCTAAGTATCTCAATACTTTAATTTACGAGATTAATTACTTTATTCATAAGAAAGAAACATAATTTGTGCTAGTTTTACCATTTAATCAATCTCCTGTCTTGATGAAACTATAACTAGGAACAATTTGAGAATAATACATAAATGTAAATTGAATTTCATAATTATGATCTTATCATAATTTCAATTGCACAATAATTATTCAAAGAATTTTACTTTTAGCATTAAAACATCAAATGTAATTAACAAAATACATAAATATAAAAATGTCTTTATTAATTAAATAATAATGTCAAATATAACTAACTGATTGGTTGCAAGGGTACAAACAAACAATCTCCTACTTGAACTAAAATCGACCGCTTACGTATCTAATACCATATGCTTCCATATGTCGATCATGTCTCTTTTGAGACAATGACTTAGTGAGAGAATCTGCAAGATTATTTTTAATGGGAACTCATTCCAATGTTATTTCTTTTCACTACACTATCTCCCTGATTAGGTGAAACTTTCTAAATATATATTTGGACTGTTGATGAGACCTTAGTTCCTTTGCCTGTGCAATAGTGCCATTATTGTCATATTATAGTACTATAAGCTTAGCAATGCTAGGAACCAATCCATGTTTAGTGATAAACTTTTTGAACCAAATTGTTTCATTTGTCACCTTTGACACTGAAATGTACTTTGCCTTGGTCTCAGAATCTACAATGGATGGCTATTTGGAACTCTTCCAACTTTTTACACTATCATTCAGAGTGAAAATGTATCTTGATTGTGATCTACTATCATTTACATCTGATTGAAAACTAGCATTTGAATACCTTTAAACTTTGAGTTCAACTCCTCTATAAACCAAGAAAACATCTTTATTCCATCTTAAGTACTTTAAGATATTTTTCACAGCTTTTCAGTGACATTCACCAGGATTGGCTTGAAACTTATTCGTATTGCTTAAAGCATAAAAGACATCTTGTCTGTATGATTGATCCAATAGTCGAAGCATATGGAACACAATCTATTTTATCTCTCTCTTCTTGTGTCTTAGGATATATACTCTGTGAGAGAGAAATCTTATGCGACATGGGAAAAAAATCCCCTTTGGGAATTTTCCATATTAAACCTCTTAAGCACTTTGTCTATTTACGTGAATTAAAATAACCCAAACAACCTCTTTAATCTATCCCTATAGATCCTTATTCCTATAATACATGTTGCTTCTCCCATATTCTTTATGGAAAAGTTCTTGGATAACCAAATCTTTACAGACTAGAGCATTGGTATGTCATTTCCAATCAACAATATGTCATCCACATATAACACTAAGAAAATGACTATACTCTCACTAATTTTCTCACAAAGACATTATTTTGATAAAATCAAACTCTTTAATTATCTCATCAAAATAGATATTCCAACTCCTTGATACTTAATTAAGTGCATAAATAGACTTCTTCAAATTGCTTACTTGATTACACATCTTTTAATAAATTCCCATTGAAAAATGTTGTTTTGACATCTATCTCCCAAATTTCATAACCATGATATGTGACTATAGCCAACAAGATCTTTATAGATTTAAGCATATCTACTGATTAAAAGGTATCATTAAAATTAACTCTTTGTTTTTTTTATTGTAACCTTTAGCTACTGACCTTGTTTTGTACATTTGTACATTCCTATCCATGTCATTTTTTTCCTTAAAAGATTCACCTGCATCCAATAAGTGTAATATTATTAAGCTCATCTATCAAAGTCCATACTTGGTTAGTATATATGGATTCCATTTCAGATCTCATGGCTTCATGCAATTTTAAAGAATCAATGTCAAAATTTGCTTCTTTAAAAATAGTAGGCTCATTATATATGAGCAAAAGGTTATCCTTCCCTTTTTCAATATGTATATCTAATCTAATGGGAGGACGGCATATCCTACTAGTATATTGTGGACTATATGTCTCTTAAACCCTTAATTGTACATCATATGTATCAACTTAAGGTTCTTGTTTGGTTATGAATTTGTGGATTGTAAACTTCTCTAAGTTCTACCTCACTCCCACTACTTTCCTTAAAAATAAATTCTCTTTTTAAGAATGTTGTACGTCTTAAGACAAACCCTTTTTGCTCAAGAGGATGTTAAAATTGATATTCAATACTCTCTTTTGAATACCCCACAAATTTTCATGTAATTGATTTAGCTTAAAACTTATAAGATATTGCACGATTCCCATAAGCATCACATCTCCAAATTTTTAAGAGTGACAACTTTGGTCTACTACGAGTCTGTATCTCATATGATGTTTTGTCAACCAATTTGGATTGAACTTCATTCAGAAGGTAAGTAGTAGTTTCAATGGTATATCCCTCAAAAGGAGATAAGAAGGATTGCATGACTCATTATGTAGCATACCATATTTAATAAAGTACAATTTCTCCTCTCAGATACTCCATTATATTGTGGAGTTTCAGGAGGAGTTCAATGCGATAGAATCTCATTCTCTTTTAAGTAACCTAAAAACTTATGATCTAAGTATCCACCACCTAGATCTAATTTAAGTGTTTTAATACTTTTACTAGTTTATTTCTCAACCTTAATTCTAAATTCTTTGAACTTTTCAAATGATTCAAAGTTTGATTTCATTAAGAACACATAACTATATCTGGAATGATCATCTATAAACCTAAATAAATATGGTAATCCACCTTAGCACGAGTACATATAGGCTTATATGCATATGAACGTATAAGCCCTAATCACTAGCACATACTCCCTTTCCACTAAAGGGTAGTTTATCATCTTTCAAAACAAATAAGAGTAATATGATTTATAATCCAAAGGATCCAATTTTTCTTCTTTATGTAACTTTGTGATTCTAGCTTTATTGATATGACCTAACCTCCAATGCCATAAATAAGATGGATTTCGGTCACTTAACTTTCTTTTCTTGCTATTTATGTTAAGAATTGGCCTTTCAAGATCTAATTCATTCAAACCATTTGTAAGTAAACCAGATCCATAATAAATATTATCTTTATAAAAGGAACAACTCTTATTCTCAAAATTAAAGATAAATCCATTCAAATCTAAATATGAAATCAAAATGATATTTCTAGTAACAGCTAGAACATAATATCAGTTATTTAATTATAGTTTAAGGCTAAAAGGCAAAGCTATACTACAAGTTCTTATAGCTAATGCAACAACTCTTGCTCTATCACCAACTAGCAAGTCTACTTTACCTTTCCTCAATGATCTACTTATTAATATTTCCATGTTATTACAAATATAAGAACCACTTCAGTATCCAATACACAAGAATATATAAAAAAAGTAAAAAGATTGATTTCAATCATAAACATACCTAAAGAAACAACTTCCTCAAGCTTCTAATCTTTCAAGTTAGCATTATAAGTTAGGAAGTTCCTTTTCCAATGTCCATTAACTCCACAGTGAAAACATGTTTCCTTATCGTTGCTCTTTTTCATGACTTCCCCTTTTGGCTTTGTTACTCTAGTAGAAGCCTTTTGTTTCATATTATTATTCTTCTTAGATCCATTTTTCTTGCTCTCGGAAGAATCCACAATAAGAACAAAATTGGGTTCCTTCTTAAGGCACTCCTTTGTAGTCTTGAGCATATTTAATAGTTCAAAAAATGACATACCCTTTTGATTCATTTCAAAATTCATAACAAACAATGAAAAGTTTGAACTAATAGACTGTACCAAATCAATGCTTAACTCACGATCCATGACAAATCCTAATTGGCATAAAATTTTAGTATAGCCAATCATCTTCAGATGTGTAGGTTCACTGAAGATCCTTCTGCCATCTTGCATTGAAATAATGCTTTGGGAAATTGATGCCTCTCTACCTTGCTTTATGCGTCAAACAACTCTTTAAAATGAGAAATTATAATAGGAGCATCCATGTTTTCATACTGTCTTTGAAGTTCTGGATCATACAAACTAACATCACACATATAGCCGTTCAACTTCATCAATATAACACTGATAACTCTCTCAAACCTCATCAATCACATTTAAAATAGGCTCTAGCAGAACAATAGTGTAAAAAACATATAAGTTCTTTTCTTACCGAAGAACAATTCTTAAGTTGCAAAACTAGTTCGAGAAATTAGGTCCAGTAAGCATGATAGCATCTATGATACTCCTCAGGGTCATATTGGTACTCATCTTCTTTTGATGACTGAAAGACATAAAAGACTAAGTATTAGTTTATACTATAAAATCAAATAAAATAAGAACTTTAATAATATTTAATTATTCTTACTATTTTATTAAAATAGCCTCATCGTTAAATCAAGAAATTATCAAAATTTCATTAAAAAATAATTGATCCTAAGTTTCCTCAACAAAAAAACTAAATTTAAATAAGATATATAACAATTTTATCAATCACATTGTATGAGACTCTTAGATCCTTTAGGTGACAGCTTGTTGTCAAAATATATCTTATATTTTATTCCTAACCTCGCTCTAAATTCATATGATCATTAGTTTGCTCATCTACATCATATAAATTTAGATAAGTATGATTCATTAATTTAAGATAAAAATATATTCAGGTTAAAGGAGCCTTAAGTTTACTGAACAAGCCTTACAATAAAACAAAATATTGATTTTATTCTTAAATAATGGAAGGCAACTATCACATTCTTAACATGTCCTTAATATTTAATCGAGAGATTTGAAATATAAAAAATTATCTCATAGAAATTATAGTCACATTATATTACTAATTTATAACATAAATGAATTGCGAAAGAAATTTTTAAAACCTTTGCTTGATTCTAATTATTGATTTAATAACCACTTTAATTCAATAATTTAACTTTTTGAAAATTAAACTAAATTTCAAAATGTTAATAATGATTATCCTTTGAAAACAAATTTCAAACATTTAGACAAACACTTTATCAATTTATTAGGAAATTAAACCAATTTAATTAAAATTAAGACTTAAATTATATAAAAATTAAATAAAAAGTGGCGACCGTCTGATGCATACAATGCATGCACTAGAGCGCATTTTGTGAGGCTTGTGTGCTGCTATAGAGACATTGTCCTATGTGGGGCGTGTGTTTTATATGCACCCCGTCGTTCTCCATAATTAGATTTTCTAGAATTGTAGTCGTTGCCTCCTCTGCTCTTGTCCCACGCTGGAGCTTCTTGCTTCCTATCTTAAGCGTTGTGTGTTGGAGTCCTTCATCCCCTCCATACAACTTCTGCTGTGGGCAAAAATTGCTCTTCACTAGTGGCAAAATCACCATTGGTTCGTGAAAATCCATCACAGGAGACGCATACATCTCCCACCATTGTTCCACCACAATAACAGTCCCACAATATAGATATATCTCATTAGGCATAACGGATTCGCACAGAAGACTTAAGGACAAACATTCATCACTTTTCCAAACTTTACTTTTTTTTTTAGTCGGAAATTCATAATCATAAATTATGATTGACGTTTGCAACATGTCGTGACAACTCAAATATCAAGAATGTTAAAATGGTTTGATTTAACTTATCCATATATGATTATGATGTATAATTTAATCCTTTTGTCATCTACTGTTCCAATTGAATATATTAGGGATATAGTGTTTTTTTTTTTAATCCAATCATATTAATTCTTGCTAATTAGTAATTGATATTTAAAAACACATTTTAAATGTCGATTCCTTTTGTTTAAAAATTCCTCAAACCACTACTAGTAAAAATAGTAGAACATTTTTTAATTATTGTAAAGTGACGAATTGTGCATTGACTTACTTAATTATCTTCATATAGTTCATACTATATTTAAGTACGATTGAGCTACCCTAAATAGGACATATCATAATTAACATCAAAACATAATAATTCCTACATAAGATAATTGGGTAATCTCAAGTTTAATGATCAATTATACAACCATCATAACGAAGAAATCCACAAATACCAAAATAATATTCAAATTGAGATACTCAAAATCGGTCAATTAAGAGAATTTATTCTTTAATAAGCACCCACATATTAGTTTAAGTATTTATACATTTTAATTTATGAGATTAATTATTTTTTGTAAGAAAGAAACATAATCTATGCTAATTTTACTGTTTCATCTATATTTTCTTTGGATGAAACTATAAATAAGAACAATTTGAGAATAATACATAAATGTAAATTAAATTTCATAATTATGATATAATCATAATTTCAATTATACATTAAAGAATTTTACCTTTATATTAAAACATCAAATGTATTTAACAAAATACATGAAGATAAAGAATGTTTTTATTAATTAAATAATAATATCATATATAAAATTGCAACAACCCTGTAATGATAATTCAGGTATGACGTTGAATTGGAGCCTCTAATATTCAGCTGCATTACAAATTACACGCGTCCGGTAAGTTATTATGAAATTACATGACGCATTAGATTGTTAACAAAATTCTCACTCCAACTCGCACCACTTGGCCACCCTCTCAAATACCATTGTACGAAAGGCTATTAGTTTTTGATAAGAACTTCCTAACCTGAACGGCTGAGTATCAAAATCAATCATTGGATGTTTGAAGAATCCAGTAGTGAAGAAAATAATTGAAAAGTTGATTGGTGTATTCGTGCAAATTAAATGACAGCTTATGAGCTTATTAACAGCAAGAAACGCGACAGCTGTAGCTTTGTGATGAGAGTTCAAAATAGAGAGGGAGTACTTGGGGCCCTACAGTATTAATATGATAGCGGCCTGCCATGGATTGATAAGTTTCCTTAGTCTTTCTGGATATACGTTTGCCTTGTGCCAATAATTGGAGAAGCCACTGAATTTTAAGCTTAGATTACGACATTTTAGATATCTAAATTAATTTGCTTCGTTATGTTCTTGTTGACCTCTTTTTAAAAAATAATATTATGTCGTAACTATAACTATCGAGATAATATGAGGGACTTTAATATTATCCGCTAAGAAAAGATGAATCATCATGTCAAAAGTGACATACAATAAATATTGTCTAACTGAAAGACATAATCAACCACTGATTGATTAATTTATTTATTTTTGGTTATCTACGAAATATTCTAAAATGGTCTCAATTATTAAAAGACACCTTTAAGTTATTTATTTTTAGACTAATCACCGCTCGAGCTGAGTAGGATTTTTGTGAGAGATAAAGTTTTGATCCCAAATTTTAAATGACTGTATATAAGAGAGCGGTTCAAACTCGTAATCTCATTTAAGCCAAAAGAGCTCCTTACTAACTCATTGCGCCCGGGGTTTAGATTTATTTTAGAACTCTAACAAATATGTAAAGCATAAAAAAAAACTCTGTCAAAAAGAGAAAATTATGATAAAAATAAATAAAACAAAAATAAAATAAGTATTAATGGAAAAATTATGATAATAAAAGCATACAACAACTAGCCAGATTGAATCTCGTCCTTTTAACTAGTCTTTCATCTTTTAAATTTTCATTATTATTCTTTATAACTATCTTAGGCAAGGATTCGCTCTAAAATTTATCTTTTTTTATACGTTTCTTCGTGGAAAGTCTTCTCACCTCATCACCCTCTCCTCCAACCTTCGTACCTCCTCCACCTCTTGTCATGGCCTTATACCTTTGCTCTCCCTCTTCTTATTCAAAACCTCAATCCTCTACTTCTTGTTCACTCTCAATTCCATACATTTTTCTCCCATTCTGCCATCCTCTAACATTTTAGGCCGCTCTTCAATCACCATCTTTGGTTCTTTTTAGTCAATTGCCTTCTATCTCTTTTGGTCCTTATGTTTCCTTTTGTAATGATAGTGTAACCACTGGCCTGGGCCATTCTTAGTACTTTATAGGCCCAGGTAAAGTAAAAAACATAGATTCTTATTTTTGCCTATTTTTGAATTCTTATAAAAAATAAAAAGAAGTAAAATATGACAAAATCAAAAAAATTATTTTGTTTTATTTTATTTTATGAGAACAAAAATGAGTCCTATTTTATTGTTTACGAGGATGGCCCCACTTATGACATGGTTTTCTAACCTCTTTTTCTTTCAAAGATTCAAAATCTTCACACTCTGATCTTTTGATGTTCTCTATGTTGAATAAAAATTCACACAAAATATTGGCTGGTGCATTCCAGTAACTGCGAAACTCTAGGGTGTTTATATCAAGTTGACCCTTACGTAAAATTTGGAGTATCGACGGATCAAGCTTGAAGTGGATTATAAAGCGGTGATAGATATCCTCTCTTTCTCAGATCACCGAGTCAGGACTTTCCATTTTATAGTTCTAGGCATTAATGAATTGTTCAATAGGAACTGAACCGTTGTTTATCAGTATATATATCGAGAGAGCAACAGATGCATCGACTGGCATGCTAACTATGCCGGTTATTTTTATATTGACGTCACTTATTTTACTGCTACATCTATAGGGTGTCACATAATCCTGTTAGAGGATTTATCGAGAATCTGTTTCCCGTATCTAGTTGTGTAATCTTTGTTAAGTTTCCATTAACAAAAAAAAAAAGGGTTAACCATTAAGCTTCCATATACTGCCCTCTTTGTTTAATGGCAAGGTGGTAGTCTCTCCACTTCTTGAGGTATTATTACTCACAAGGGCACAGAAACTGAACATCTCATCAATCGGCTCTCTTTTTGATAAGTAGCTTACTTTCTTAATGGTGCAATATTGGGCCATTTTCAATTAGAACAATTTATTCTTGGAACAGTCGCAAATCAATGACCCGAATAGATTCTCTCTCAAATATATGTTGGAAGAGGTTTTTGAACTTGGACTGAAGGCAAACCATCTTAATTGTTGTTGTTACAGACTCAAAAGAAAATCGATGTTT
The DNA here is from genome assembly GCA_029891385.1 of Erythroxylum novogranatense. Lineage (NCBI taxonomy): Eukaryota > Viridiplantae > Streptophyta > Magnoliopsida > Malpighiales > Erythroxylaceae > Erythroxylum > Erythroxylum novogranatense. The sequence goes on along the minus strand of CM057230.1, from coordinate 23,535,902 downwards.
TGGCAAGCCATTATTAAGCTTTTAAAAGAGGACAGTTTGATGAATTTATAGGGAATACCACAAGTAATAGTCCTTGGAAAGTGATTGAAACTCAAAAGGATGTTATCATCTTGAATGCTACTAGTGGGGATGACCGAGCCTTAACGTCCAGAATCATAATGATACAACCATTAATAATGAATCCCTTAATGTACAAATATAAGTATTGCTACAACTATGTAACTTAATTGTCCCAAGGAGTGTATCGCTTACTTAGGCTCAAAAGAAAATTGTTGTTATTATAGTTGGTATTGTGTTTGCAACATAAAAAATGAATATAGAAACAATGGAATTTGTGCAATAAAATTTCTACCAAAATCTGGAAGAAAGATTAAAGAAAGTTTAAAAAAGCCATAATATTTTGCTAAAAAATTCTGTATTGGCTAGCCTTCTGGAAACAAAGATTAAGTTAATCACTTAAATAGGCTGCCACATTTGTTTGGTAATTGGCCTCAGTAAACAACCTTGCCAATCACTATAATGACAGGATTTTAATTTCATGGAACCTTATTAAATGCTTATTTACTCTTTTGCATTATACCCATCTTTTTACACAATTAAGCGGTAATGTTGTCAATCCTTTAGCTTCATTCTTTTTAACTTTCATTTATAGTTTAAATAATTTCTCAATTAAAAGGAATCTTTGGTCTTATTTGGTTGAACCTAGAAATAATATCAATAGTGATTGACTTACTCAGAATCATCATCACACCCAGTTCAAAGTCATGCAGTGAAGCAGAGCCTGATAAGATTTGATAATATACAACCTTACCTCTAAATAGTAGAGGGCTGTTTCTGATAAATCCACATATAGATACGACAGGAAAATAGTGATGCAGGTTTACAGAAACAAATAAGTAAAAATTGGCATGTAGAAAATTTAACACTCATTAATCACGTAGTGGGTCACTAGGAGGTACTCCAAAATGGAATTCAAAAATGAAGAAACTCTTTAACCACTATAATGCCTTATTGACTAATTTAAAATATACGGCAAGAGAATTTACTTAAGAGTAATAAACAATCAAGTTGAATGCTCATACAAAGGGAACTTGATAGGGTTATAATCAACTATCAAGTTGTATGTTCATACAAAGGAAACTTGATAGGGTTATAATCAACTAATCTTAGCTCTACATGTACCCTTCAATAATCACTGACCATCATTTTATAATTTTTATACTTTCTCAAGAAATACCTAATAGATTCTCACTTTGTAGGTTTAACAATTTCATTGCCTCTTGTGACGGCCTTCAATAAGCCTTACTAGTATGCTAAAATAAAGATATTAATGGGCTCTCCCTTTACAAATGTGTACATAAACTTAAAGTTAATGAATAGGGGCTTAAAAAGATCAATACCAACTCGTATAGCAACACAAATTTCCTTCTTCAATCTGTCAAAGAGTGATCTAATTGATGTTCAAAACCTTCTTAGCTCTAACCCACATGATACTTCTCCATTTGCTCTTGAAAAACATAAGCTTAATTGTTACACCATTGTCTGGATATCATAGGTCCTAATTACTATTAAAAAAACCCAATATTTTCTTAGCTGCAAGATAGTTATACAAACACAACTTTCTTCTGTATAACCATCTTATCTAAAATAAACCATAAAAATTACAATGTTAGATGATAGGAATGGTAGAACTGCTAATACTCAAGAAGAGATAAAAGCCTTGACCTTTCACCACTTCAAAAACATCATAAGAACTTGGAGGAACTCTTTACCGTATTTTTTATCCATTGAAAGTTTATATCGCAACAAACTCAATACTGATCGCAAGTTACTTCTTATTAAGCCTTTCACCAAAGGTGATGCACACAGTGCAAATTCTGACATTGACTGCAATAAGGCCTTTAGATTTGAAAATTTAAAATAGTTTCCTTTTCCCATAAAGCTTGACCTATTATTATAAGAGAAATCTCCAATGTTGTATTAGATTTTTTTTCCGTCCATGGAAAGATACTAACAGAGATTGTCCTTTAGGTGCAATGATTCCGAAAACAACTAGAGTGTTTCCTAAAGGATTTCAGGCGTATATCTTCTTGTAATATGCTTTTAAAAAATCATTTCCTTGATGCGTTTAGAAAGGCCGAAGCTTATATTCCACCCCCTAATTAGTGATTACCAAAATGAATTCAGGTGCATTGGCAGTAGCACACCGACCGCTAGTCTATGAATTACTCAAAAGTTTACTTTAGAATCAACGGAACCAAGATATGCATGATCTAAATCGATTATTAAAAAGGATTTGACATAATATCATGGGATTTTCTTCAACCCACACTCTCAATGTTTAGATTCCCAACCGAGTTCAATTAATGGATAAACTAATGTTTTACTACATCATCATTCTCGATTATAATTAATAGAGAGCTTACCAAATTGTTCAAGGGTGGAAGGGGTCTAAGAAAAGGTGACCCCTTACCTATTTGTACTAAACATACAAATTTTATTGCTTTTGATCCATAAGAATATCTCACTTTTAGGTGCTTTTATATACTATAAATTCTGCTCAAACACTAAACATATTAGTCTCTCTTTTGTGAATGATCTCATACTGCTTTCTTACTCTAACAGGGCTTCAATTCAAGCGCTCAAGATTTCTTTGTTTGAGATTGAAATACTTTTCTTTTTTAAAATGTTGAGATTAAAAGACTTCTTGGTATATATTTTAGCTCTAACATAATCATCATTTATCTATCAGCTAGTTTCAGACCCTATGATTTCCTATCATTCGCTAGTTAAAAGTTTAAGTCCCCTTCTAGTTAAATATCTTTTACTCACACTACAAGAAATGGACTCCTTGCGATCCATTATCCCCTTACTTCTTCATTCTTGCTATGAAAATCCTCACTGCAATCATACGGAAGGAGATAATCTCGGATGCCAATTTCAAACACCATGTTAAGTGCAAGAAACTTGATCTCACTAATCTTAGTTTTGCCGATGACCTTCTTCTTTTTTACAGAGCTGATATGTCTTCCATTAGCTACCGAGTTGTGTAGCTCACCTCATGCTTCCTTCCTCAGGTGCAGAAATAGAAAATTAGTAATCCTTGCAAGGCATTGAAACTCTAAGATAATTACAGAATTTTGTAATTAAGTTAGTTCAGGAACTTTTTGTAGTTTAGAATCATTTTAAGCATAAGCATTCAATTTGTATCATGTGCATTTTTGTATTTGTATTAAAGCAAATGGGTGATTTTTGAAATGTAAAGATTTTATGAAAATAAGCATTGTGTTCTGAAATAGGCCCATTATTGAAACCCTAATGTGTTCAATAATGTCTGCATCTTGATGATTAAAATGGTTTTTAAATAAATCGGGCCGATTTGATTATCGATTTTCACGTATGCATTTTAATTGTTTTAAAAAAATTGCAATGTGATTTGATTATTAATGGTCTCTAAATGCTGGGCTCCAGAAGCGAAGTCCAACAATTAGACACCATTAATAAGTAATATTGATTGAATCATTTGTGAGAGCTTTATCTAGACCAATCCTAAGAAAGTGTATTAAATCTAGCAGTGCTCTCTTCAGGTCTACTACTGCACACTTCCTTGCTTATCTAGTCCTTTTAAGTGAGGTTGTTGCTTCATCAAAGCCCATAGGTTGTCTAATGTAACTTGAAAGGTAACTAGGTTCCTTTGTGCACTAATATTCTAATGAAATATTGTGAATATAAATCTAATGGGGAACTGTATTATGATGTACTAACTCAATTTGCATGCTAGGTTGCCATATTTGTGATAAAAATAAGCTTGTCATATAAGTTCTAGAGACCAGCTTCGATAATTGCTTATAAGTTATTCCTATGATTTTGAGCTAAATACAAGGAGGAAAAGATCATCCTAAGCATATCCTTCAAACTTCTAATTTTTATTGGTTTAATGCCCATCTTTATAATAGAGGGAAAATTGGTCTTTTACAAAGGAAAAAACCTACAAGTGTAAGACCATCCATTAGAACCTTCCTTTAGAATCTTAATTTATTGATGGAGCTACCCTTATATTACCTTCTAGAGATAGGGAATAATAGCTAAGCTTAATTTAAAGGCCATCCCCAACTATTTGCTTATGTCTAATCTCTGGGTTAGGTTAGGGAAGTGGGATAGATGAGGATGATGGCAGTGTGGGGAATAAAAGAGGATGTTCATGAATGATGTGGGAAGTAGTTGGATTAGTTCTCTAAATGGTGATGGAAATAGGAGGATCAATTATATGAGTATTGGTAAATGTTTACGGTCTTGTGGGGACTGGAGGGAAGACGCTTTAGTTAAGTGATATGTTAGGAAAGAAATACTAGGAAATAGGGAGGAGGGAGACATAACTATATTAGGTAAAGGTAAAGACTAACAATAGTTAGAGTTTTGAAAAGTGGTTCTAAAATGTAGAAAAGAAATTAGTGTCAACTAAGTGACAGTGTAAGGAGTTGACTTAGAGGGTGACCGATAAGCAATGGAGATATTCTTACTCCATTGGTGAGAGAGGAGATAGTAAACAATTACCTAGAAGAGCAGTGGTAGTCGAAGAAGAGCTTAAAGAATTTCTAGAGAGATGATAGAGCTTATCTATTTAACCCATTTTCTGAATTAAGATTTAAACACTTGAATAATTAGATTCTTTATTATTAATAAATTAATTTATGAAACTTCTTATTTTTATTTATCATATTTACATATTATTACTTGTGTTAAATAATATAATGATGTTTAATATATATTAATAATTAATAAATATTTTATCATATTTTATTAATAATTAATAATATATTATTAGTATTGTATAAAACAAATTACATGTTTTTGTTTATTATCCAATAATACTAGTAAGTAAATTATCAATTTCTTATACTTTATTGTATCTCATATTTTAAATATATAAAATTGATTGTTTTATTATTAATCAATAATTATTGATTAACTTTTCTCGTCATATGAGCCACTAGACCTAATTTCAATGATAATCAACTTTTTCCTATTATATTAGCTTTTTTTTTTTTTTGATAACTCAAATTCGAGCTTAGCCTACTTTACTAAATATTATGTATTTAGGTTATTCATTCACTTGAATGCTTCAACTGAGTGGCTTAAGTTTGAGGTATCATTTCTTTTTTTTTTTTTTCATTTTATTCTTCTGTTGCACACTTTGATATCTCATTGTTAGGATCTTTTGAGCTGTCTTCCACGTCTCAAAGTGATTGCACTATTATTGTACAATGGATTGACAATGGTTTGTGAGGGTAATTAATATAAACGTTAAGATTCGAATTGGCTACCAATATACTCATATGTTTTCCAAGTTTTAAGTGCTTGTTCTTGCTTCACGTTAAAATTGACGTGTCTTAATTTGTAATTTTTTAATTTCATATAAAGACATGCCTGGTTTTAAAGATGAGTATAATGGTGGAGCTAATTATCTTACTTGATATTATTATTAAAAACCCAATAGCTTTGCTCCATAATTGAAATTAGGATGATCCCTCTATCCAGGATTTATATATAATTGAATATGGTTCATACTTCTTCTACGGTGGAATTGAGAATTCTAATAATATTTCTTGTTTATTTAGTAGGGAATAAGTTGGTTAAATGGCCTAGAATATAATAATACTATAAGTTTTTAATGATTGTATATTACCTACAACTAATTTTTCCATAAGAGAATACAATTATCTAATTGTTGGCTAATATAAAAGTATATACCTTACTAACTTTATTTTGAGGCTAATCTTGTTATTGCCAATCTATTTAGAATTGGCGACTATATTTGAAATTAAATTCTTTGCTTAGTATAAGTTTTGAGCACGAGTATGCCTCCACTTATGACATTTATTATATTCTTATCAATTGCTAATTAATTCTTCAAAAGATATTGGATAAGGAGTTGATGAGAAATCTAATTTTCTTTACCCCAACTTTCCCTATATTCATTGCAAAAACTTGTCTCTTTATTTTATTACGAGATTTTTTTTAATTTCTCTCTGATTTCCACTTGCTTTCAACTTTATTGGTTTTCTTTATCCATCATTATGTTTGTTCCTTCTACATTTTTTGTAGTTAACTTTTGACTCTTTCTTTTTTTCCCTTTTGTTTTTTTGTTGGTTTTCACACTCCTTTTCTAGGTTATTTCTTTATCCTTTTTAAGATTGTTTTGCTATATTACCCCCTTCTTGTGCTACCCACCAACTCTCTCTCATTTGTTCCTTTTTTTAGTCTATCCTCTCTCTCTCTTTAACTGGTTTTTATAACTCTCTCTCATTGTTGTTATTTTTATCTATTTCTATTTTTTCGTTTTAGTTCAATCTCTTACAAATTAAAATTAATCAATCACAATTTCAAATAATTATCTTCAATTATAATTTAAATAAAATTGATTAAAAGAAATTAAAATAAGAAATAAATAAATATAACACAATGAAAAATTGAAATAAATTGGATAAGAAAAGTGCAATGAAATTTAAGACAAATATAATAAGAAAAATTTGTAATGAAATTAGAATTAAAATAGGCTAGATGTGATGAAATGTAGTTAAAGTTCAACGGATGCACTATAACCTTAATGAGATTCAAATTAAATATGATGACAAACAATTATGCAAAATTAAAATTAAAATTAATAATAAAGAAATAAATATTAAACAAAATTAAATGCAAGTTTATACTCACATTACACTGAAATAAAATTATTGAAAAAATTAAAAGTAAAGACTCGAGCGAAATTTAGTATCAAAGGTCATTTATTTAGATTAAGTAGAATTTTTGGATAGTTTTTGCCACCTGTTTTTATCAGGGCTTTGCATTAATAAGTGATAATTTCAAGTCCTCTAATAGAGATCTAATAAAGGGGGTTTTGGGTAACATAAATGAGAGTTAAGGGCTTTTAAAAGAATAATGAAACATAGTGGGTTATTCTGGAATAGAGAAAATCATTAAGGGTATATACGATTCTCTTCCTATAAATATTACCAATTATGAGGGTTAGAAAAAGAGTCATTTTAAAGTAATTGAATGGATAATAAAGAAATTTGGATTATTTAACAAAAGAAACGACATAATTTTAAAATGTTTAAATAAGCTAATGAGTTTTTTTTTTTTCTGAATTACCCAATCTAATATGCAAAGTTATTATGTTCATTTTTAACGATGATGATGCATATCACTGCACCAAAATTTTTTAGTATAAAATAAATAAGAAGTGATAGGAATCAAGTTGCCTGTGATTAGGGATGACAATGGGTAAGGTTCCGTTCGGGTTTTACTCAACCCATATTTATATCCATTTTTTATGATTCAACCCATATCCATATTCATATCTATCAGTTTTTACGATTTACTACTCATATCTAAATCCATTAGGTTGTTCGAGTTTTTGGATATCCATTGGGTTGTGTAACATATAAAAATATAATTTTTAAATAGAAAACATAAAGAGCAGATTTTTACGAACGCTCCAAATCAAAATTACTTTAATAATAATAAGTCAAGATTTTGATTTATATGTATTAAAAACTATAAAATTGGAATAATAAAAATCATAATGTCTAGTACAAAGACAACATAAATTTTTCACAATTTAGAACTGGAATAAAGATTGAAATAACCTAAGCTTCAAATTGTTTTTGCGAGAATTCCACAACATTCAAAACTTCATCTCCATATCATTTACATTATTATCATCCTATAAGAAAATAAAATATGATGAAAATGTGAGTATCAAGAGTAAAGTGGAGATTTTAAAGTTATATTTTCTCATAAAATATTAATATTTTATTATATTTAATCATAAATATTCAAGAAAAAAATAGAAAAAATAGAGTTAATAAAAAACGGGTAAGATATGGGTATCCATGGTTCGGGTTATTACTATACCCATATCTAAATCTAAATCCATATCAACATCCATTTTTCAACATCTACTTAAAATATATTTTTTAGTCTCCATATCTATTTTTTCGGGTTGGGTAGTGCGGATATTAATCGGGTTGAAAACCCACTGCCATCCCTACCTGTGATCTTTAAGTTTGCCAAGTAGATCAAATACACGAGCAAGCAATAAATAGCTTCAAGATGCACTTAACAGTATTGTATGAAAAGTGATTACATGTGTGAAATTAATCCGAATTGAAGGAAGAATACTGATTAGTTTAATTTAAGTTAAAGTTGGAGAAGACTTATATGTGCTCTAAGATTGTCATGTGTCAAATCGTCTAATTTTATGGAAAACTTAATTGTGAGATACATTCTCAGATATCGATGTGTTCCACATTTTCAAATTCAAAACTAAAAGGAGATTTACATCTTTAGGCATAGAAGTTTCCTAGATTGTGTTTACTAGCATCAGGATTTTTTGTATTCAACATAACCTGACACACAACCGTGTCATATGCCATTGCCTATTCAAAGATAATTTTTAAACTAACATTTTACGCATGTTTCCTTATTCTTCATTAAAAACTTTGAACTTATTAAATAATTCTTTCTTTGTGGCTTTCTATTACTTAATGAATTTAGTTTTTGATTCCTGATAATTCATGAGTCAAATCTCTTATACATATGTTTTATCTTTCTTAGGTTTGGTTTAAACTTGTTCATGGGTTCTTTAAGGTTTATTCTTAGCTGGATTCACATCAGTTGGTATTATAACTTAGATCTAAATTAGGTGTGTTCATCCTTTTCATCCTTATTTTTGTATCATTTAAATATATTTTATTTCTTTGTCTAGAACTTTACTTCCCTTATGATTATATAATTCCTTCTATTTAATCCGCTTCTTATTTCTGGACTGTCTAAAAAGAAAAAAATCAAAATTTATTATCTTCTTGTTTAATGTCTTTCTATCTATTCTTCTTATGTTAGGATTTGTTCAATTCCTTTTTATTTATTTATTTCAACAAGACTGTTTATATGGTCTCAGAAAAAGACAAGAAACAAATTAAAGGAAAAAAAGAAAGAAAGAAAAGAAAGAAAGTGGTGCAATAATGGTGGCTTTAATTAATCTTTCCTAAATACATTTCAAAAATCATGTTGGTCTTTCATTGTTTCGCTTGATTTCCTATGCTTTGTTTAACCCGTACTTTATTTTCTTTCTTAGACCATTACCTCAGCGGGTTTTTTGAACTTTATCATATCGAGTTTTTGTTTAAGTTTGTTTAGTTCTTTAAAAGGGAAGAGCGTGTGGACAACATTAGTAAAGAAAAGACATAAATTAATAGTAAAACATGAGTAAGTGAAACTAATTAAGAGAAACACGTAGCCAGCATTATAAAGTTATTACTAACATTCTTTTATAGGTTATATATGATTAAGAAAGGGTTAGATGGTAAATGAAAGATCATACATTAATGCTCAAACTATGCATCAATAATTTGAATGCATAACTTTGATTTTTGATGAGATTCAAGATCGACTGGAGTTACAAGATAATGTTTTAGCCAATTTATAAGGGGACAATAGCCATAAGTTACTAATGCATGTTGATAATAAAAATAACTTCTTTAAGATGATTTTGTTGACGATGAAGAGAGAGATTTTTTTATATGATGAATACCAAGCACTAAAAAATAATATAGATATATTTTCATATTGAGTTGATTGGTAAGATATATAAAAGGAAGCTTAAGTGAGATGGAAACCTTGGGAATATCATAATGAAGATTCCTTCATTCCAAAGGAGAAAAGATAGTGAAGCTTATTTACAGTGGGAAAAAAAGATGGAGCTGATTTTCAATTACCAACATTTAGTTAAAAAAAAAGGCAAAACTCGTTGTTATTAAGTTTACTAATTATGTTGTTATTTTGTAGGATCAAATTATGTTAAACAAGTAAAGGAACCATTAGAAGCCAATTGATAACTAGGAGGATATGAAAGTGAACAAGAGGAGGCACTTTATCTTTAATTGATAATCTAAATATTTGTTTCAGAAATTGAAATGCCCTATTTAAGAGTCGAAGAGTGATAAAGAATAGCACAAGGTGATAGAGGTTTCTATAATTAAGCTACTATAAAGGAAGATTGGGAAGCCACCATGGATTGCTGATATGGTAGAATTATAATAGTATATGGTTCTGCCGGATTCAGGCTGAATGGTGCGTTGCCGTTTGGATCCATGAGTTGGCAACCTTCTGCATTGTTCTTTGACGTGAATATACCTGCAAAACAAGGAAGGCTCGTCGGGGGTGGTGTCCCGATTAGCCCCTCCGATGCTCAAGTAAGTTTTCTTGTGAAGGTGAGGATGATCAAAGCAGAGAGAGAACTAGGTTTTTGATTGCCTACCTCTGTCATGGGAAGATAATACCTTATATACGAAGTAGTATCCAGGTTTAGGTTTTTTACGTATCTGCATGGGGGACTTCCTTCTGCTAATGGGCCATGAATGTGTGGATCAAGCCCGGATTAAACGATGAGTATGAGACTGACGGATTGGCCTGCGTAATTGGGCTCGGGCCCAAATATAGCCGACCCGACCATAAGCCCCCCTACTCCTCAAGTTTGAGCGAAGAGAAGGGTCGAGGGAGTATGTTGGGACGTTGTTGCTCGTCTGTTGCTTCATAGCTCGAAAGCAGGATAGCTCGTCATGTGGTCGAGCGGGCAGTAATTGGCCTTGTAGCTCGTTCATGGGACAGCTTGGGCAGTTTCAACTAGTCGGATGATTCAACCGGTTTGATCTCGATTGTTTGTGCTCTAATCGTCAGATTGATATTAGTTGGTGGGGCCCTTGACTGATCGGTCTCGGCGACTATTATATGTGATGATTGCGCCAAAAGCAGGCTCGGTAGTCATCATTGGTCGACCTTCGGGTTTGCTAAAGCATTTATTGTTTGACAGTGCGTGCTCTCGACAAGCCGTTCGAATCAAGTGTATCATCCTTGTAACTCGTTGTACGGCCCCGTCTCTCACGCGTCAAGTTTCTGCTGGTCGCAATCCAAACGCTTTCCCTATAAATGTTCAAGGTCGACAGACGGTTTGCTTTTCTTTACGCTCATTTCATTCTCATTCCCGGAAGTTGTCTTCGGCGTTGCTCAAATTTCCGATTCCCTTCCATTAAATAGGTACGACCCCTTCCCTCATTCTTCTCTTCTAAATTCCTCTTAGAAAGCATGTCATTTAGCGGTTCTCAGAGTGGGGTTTCTCCAAGTGATTTTGTTGACGGGAGGTCGTCGGAGGTTATGGCTGAGGTGACGGCAGTGTCGAGGTTAAGGGATGTTGAAGGGATTACAACAAGGGAACGGAAAGACGGGTTGATAGTAAAGGAGTTGCCCAAGGGTAAATCCAAGATGTCTGCGGCGGAGTTAAATAGGTCGATTGCTAGGAATGGTATCCCTCGATCCTGGGGGCCTAGGCTGCCGTCGGGGGACGAAAGGATCGACAACAGTAGAGGTGGGTGGATTGCCATCTCTGAGTATTTCTTCTCGGTCGGAGGCCTGAGGTTACCGTACGTGCCGATCGTAGATGAAGTGTGCGCTAACTATCAGTTGAGGCCGAGTCAGATCCCTCCGAATGGGTGGCGTTTCATTAATGGACTTGTGCTGTTGTGCCACCAATTCGGCTGTCCGCCCTCGGTTAACATCTTATGCCACTTCTTGAGGATGAGCCAGAGTCCGAGTTCTGGGGGTGGGATCCCTTCCCTGATGTATAAGGATGCCCAGTATCGCCCAGCTGGGACGTCTGGCAAAATTACTGGCTGGAGAACAAAATACTTCTTCGTGAAGCCTTCGGGGCTTCTTCCGAGTCCCACCTGGAGGTATCCCAATAGAGCGATGGAATGACTCATCAAGTCTATTCCTTTCTAGGGAGGAGCGGAGGTAGTTAGCCGTATAAGGGAGCTCGCCAAGATAACTTTGCTCGGCTTGTTTTGGGATATGGCGGGGGCCTCGTGACTCTCTTCGATCGACCCCTTCTCAAGTTAGCGGGTTAGAAGAGAAGCGCCTTTGGTTGACCCCTCATGGTTGATTTATCTTCTTTATTCAGAGGTTTTAGTTCGGTTTCTAACTTTGTTTCCTTTGTTTGTGCAGCTATGGCCAAGTTAATACTTTTCCGACCCCCAAGTCCGCCAGGGTAGCGTCCGGTCGCGGGCCTTCGGGAGGAAGAGGTCAGGGAGATAGATGGGAAGTCGGTTCGATGGTCACTCGGCCAATCGCTTCCGGGCAGCGTGATGTTCCTCCTATCGTCCCCGAACCATTGGCGGCGCCTACTGTAGTCGTCCCGTCTGGTCCGAGCATGATTGTAATCCAGGAAGAGGAGGAGGTCGAACGGCCTCTGAAGAGGAGGAGGGCCGTCAGAGTCGCCGACCAATCTCCCGGGCCCGTGGCGGCCGATCTCCTTTCCCTTTGGTGGCTGCTTGTCCTTCAGTGGTCGACCAATCTCCCCGTCCTTCGGGCCAACTCAAGGGAAAGGAGAAAGCGAGTGACGTCGGGCTGTGGGAGTCTCTGATCAAGCTGCCCAGGGACTCCTCAACTATTGACGTCGGCGTTGTCCGTCATATCATGGAAAGGATTACTCCTCCCGTGGACGGGGAGAAATTAGACCAGAAGAGCAATAAGGATATGGGGTCTCTACTCTTGCGTACTTGCCTGAGGAGCTCAATGATGTCGTTCAAGACGGTGCAGCGGTTGGACGTTCTGGACCGTGAGGTTCAGATCTTCGAGGAGCGATCTGAGCTCAAAGACGAGCTTCAAGGTAGAAGAGGAGAGACCTTCTCGAGCTCGAAATTCTTCTTTAGAGGAGGAGAAGAAGATCTGGGAGGAGGCGGCAAGTATTTTGAAGGCCCAAGTTGACACGGGGAGGAAGAGATGCGCGCCATGCAGCTCAACTCCAAAGGAGGAGGTCGAAAAGGGTAAAGGCGATAGCGAATGAGGAGCAAGCTATCGAGGAGTATCTGATGTGCTTGAGGCGGTGGGAGTCGGAGAGAGTGCTAAAAGAAATCCCTCGAGATCATGCCCAAACCGAGGATACGCTAAGGAGGGCACGGCCTCGGTAAAGGAACAAAGGGTCGAGGCGATCCTTGATGGCGAAGGTGGTTCTTGCAAGAGGAGTGTTTGGAATACTCCTGCGACTTAGCCCTAATGATTTTGAAGAGTTGTTATGTCGCTCTGCGTTCACGAGGGTCTGGACGGTCCTTCGTTTGATCGTTCGCGAGCCGTTGCTTCCTGCCGCTCTTGGCCTCTCTTTGGAGGAAGTGAAGGAGAGAGCCGCGGAAGACCGCCCGCCAATCCCGAATGAGGAACTGGACCTCAGTTCTGATGAGGAGAACGAGGGTACCTCCCCGGCTGCCCCCTTGGGCCCTGCTCCCGCTTCGACTTGTCCTCCCACTCCCGGGTATTCTCCTGAGCATTCAGCAGATTTTTGAGGCTCACCTGGTCGGGCTTGTGACCAGGAAATTTTGACATTAATGAAACTTTACCTTTTTCCGTATCTATGTTTTTTACTTTCGATGTGTGTTGAGTTCTGACGAAGTTGTTCGTAGTCGACCGGTTTTGAGGTCGACTTATAGTAGAGTCCGAACCGAGATCCCAAAGAATGAACGTTCTCAATTGCTCGAACATTATTTCGATTATCTTCCGTGTTTATATTCTTTGCTTTTGATCCATAGTAGAATCTAGCGAAGTCGGTTGGCCTTAAGATCGGTCGGTGGCCCAGACCGAGTCGTGGTCCCCAGGACCCTGTCATGGCGACCCGACTCATCGATGGTGAATTCGAATGGCGAATTCAAACGACGATTCTTGGGATAGTCTCGGTAATATGGCCGATTTGTCGGGTGAGGCAGAGCTATGGTCCCATAGGTGTTGTCTTGGCGATGTCGATCTATGGACATGCCAAGTGATGGCGGACGAGGCTCCAAGGGCCTTGTCTTGGTGGCCCGCCCGACCGTAGTTGGTCTGTAGAGATACCGAGCGAGGTCCCAAGGATCTTGTCTTGGCGACCCGACCGACCGTAGTCGATCTATGGAGAATGCCGAGCGATGGCGATGGCGAGGGTCCCAAGGATCTTGTCTTGGCGACCCGACCGACCGTAGTCGATCTATGGAGAATGCCGAGCGATGGCGATGGCGAGGTCCCAGATCTTGTCTTGGCGACCGACCGACCGTAGTCGATCTATGGAGAATGCCGAGCGATGGCAATGGCGAGGGTCCTAAGGATCTTATCTTGGCGACCCGACCGACCGTAGTCGATCTATAGAGAATGCCGAGCGATGGCGATGGCGAGGGTCCCAAGGATCTTGTCTTGGCGACCCGACCGACCGTAGTCGATCTATGGAGAATGCCGAGCGATGGCGATGGCGAGGGTCCCAAGGATCTTGTCTTGACGACCCGATCGACCGTAGTCGATCTATGGAGAATGCCGAGCGATGGTGATGGCAAGGGTCCCAAGGATCTTATCTTGGAGACCCGACCGACCGTAGTCGATCTATGAAGAATGCCGAGCGATGGCGATGGCGAGGGTCCCAAGGATCTTGTCTTGGCGACCCGACCGACCGTAGTCGATCTATGGATAATACCGAGCGATGGCGATGGCGAGGGTCCCAAGGATCTTGTCTTGGCGACCCGACCGACCGTAGTCGATCTATGGAGAATGCCGAGCGATGGGTGCCTGGATTTTCTATTTTTTGCCATACATGATTGAATTCTTTATTGCCAAGAAGTCTGAAAATCTCTTTATTGATGATAATGAGGGCGTGGGCCGTTAAAAAACCTGTCTGGCAGGGACAGGAAAAAGGTACTCACATGTATACAAAAAAGATAAAAAGGAAAGATTAACTAAAATAAAACTTATCTATTGGTAGAACGCCTTCAAGTTCCATGAGTTCCAAGGCCTCGGTGAAACTTCCCTTTCTCGTCGCTAAGGATGTAAGAGCCATGCCCGACTTGCTTTACCACTCGATAGGGTCCTTCCCACGTCTGTCCGAAGCTTTAGGATGCTTCCCAACCGCTTTGGCTTTTAAGTAGGGCGTACCACCTACCTTTACATCGCTTCGGCTTGACCCTTCTGTTATAGAAATTGGTCGCCTTTTGCCTGATGGCTTCTGAGCGAGCGGCTGCCCTTTCTCTATCCTCGCTAAGGAGAACGAGCTCTACTCTGCGGGCTTCATTATTTCGCTCTTCTTCATAGCCCGACACCCTCTGATTGTGCAATGTAAACCTACTGGAACGTGGCTTACGCTCAAGGTCATCTGAGCAGGGTCTCCCACAATGGCTCCGTTCGGTGTGGTTCTATATGCCCACAATACTTCGTCTATTTCTTCCACCCAGGTCTTTCGGTCGTCCAGGCGCTTCTTGAGGGCGCTCATTATCTTTTTGTTGGTGTTCTCCGCGAGACTGTTACTTTGGGGATGGGCTATCAAGTCAACCGCAACTTGATCTTTAGTCGGTCGCGAAATCTCTAAACTTGCGGTTGTCGAATCGCGACCATTATCTGTAACCAACACCATAGGCATCCGAGCGGCATAGTATATTCTTCTTTATGAAACTTTCCACCTTCCTCTCGGTGATTGTAGCGACAGACTCTGCTTCTACCCACTTGGTGAAATACTCCACTGCCACTATCAGGAATTTCTTTTGCCCGGGATCGAGAGGAAAAGGCCCCATATATCCATTCCCCATCGAAAAAGGGATAGGATGGCTCATGATTTGCATTATTTCGGTCGGTTTGGTGAGACAGTTCTTTGTTTCTCTGGCAGGCCTCGCATCGGTTGACCTTTTCCTGACAATCTCTTCTCATTTTCGGCCAGTAGTACCCCTGTCTGATCAATCGGTGAGCCAACATTCTGCCCCTATGTGATTTCCGACATCCTTCATGGACTTCACCATTGCTCGTCTTGGCTTCTTCCTCATTCAAGCATCGAAGCGTGACGATCGTGAAGACCGCTTATCTGAGCGCCGTTAACTCATCTGCGTACTCGGCCTTTATTCTTAGTTTCTTGGCTTCGTCGTCTTCGGTTGTTTTCCTTCTAAAAGGTCTTGCGTAATTGGTTACATCCTAACTCGATCGACCAAGATTTACGTTGAGAACTTCCGGTTTTACGAATGCTAGCCGATCTAGTCGTTCGACGAACATTATTTATGGCATCACGGTGGGAAGCCATTTTCGAGGCGCATCCGCTTTAGTATTTTGAGCTCGTTCTATTCTCACGATTGAGTCTTGCTTGAAATTGCTCAACTCTGCTTTACTAGCTCCGAGATACTTGATCATGTTGTTCCCCTTGGCCTCATCTTGCCTGGTAACTTGGCGACCACCACTTGGTATCGCTATATATCTTCAAAGTGCTTCACCTCCATCTCCTTGGTGAGTTGGAGGCCGACTATCGAGCCTCATATTACGCCTCGTTATTGGAGGCTTTAAATTCTAAAGAAGGCGTACTCCACCTTTTCTTCCAAATGCGGTGACCAAAGACTACTCCCGCTCGCATCCCCAGGTATTGGATGATCCATCAACAAACAAGCTCGAGCGGAATCGCTGCGTCCTTGAGCTCGGTTGGCTCATCTCTACGATGAAGTCCGCCAACACTCGCGCTTTAATGGTCGTCGGGGCTTGTATTGTATATCGAACTCTCCAGTTCTCGCCCATTTTATCGGCCACCCAAAGTTTGAGCTTTTGAAGCCTTGTCACGAGGGGTTGGTCGGTCCATACCTCAATAGTATGACTTTGGAAGTAAGGCCTCGACTTTCGGCTGCCATTATCAAGGAGAGGCGAGCTTCTCTATTGGCGTATATCGCGTTTACGGCCGGTCAACACTTTCTCGACATAGTAGGCGGGATCTTTCTCGCTTCCTTCCGATCGGATAAGTACCGCTGTTGATCGACCCTCCAGAACCGCCAAGTATAAGATCGATTCTCCCTTCTCTGGGGCTTTGCAGAATAGGAGGGCTGGACAAGTATTACTTTAAGTGTTGGAAAGCTTTCTCGCACTCATCCAACCATTAGAACTAGGTCATGTTCGCTTTCCTCAGGACTTTGAAAAACGGGAGGCACTTGTCTCCTAGTTTGGAGATGAACCTGCTCAGTGAAACTATCCGACCGGTCAATATCTGAACATCTTTCAGGCATTGCGACGAAGGCATCTGTATGATGGCCTCAATCTTCTCTGGATTAGCTTCGATTCCCCGCTGAGTGATCATAAACTCCAGGAATTTTTCGGATGCCACCCCAAACACGCATTTTTCTGGGTTTAGCTTCATCTGGAATTTATTTAAGGTCTGGAAGACTTCTTGGAGATCTTGTACATGCTCATGGACGTCTTACTTTGACCACCATATCGCCTACATAAGCTTCCACAGCTCGCTAATCTGCTTTTTAAAGACTTACGACGAGCCGTTGATAGTCGCCGCGGCGTTTTCAAACCGAAAGGCATTACTTGGTAGCAATATGTGCCTTGGCCTGTTATGAAGGCGGTTTTTCTTAGTCCTCCGTGCTCATTTGGATCGATGATGGCAGAAAGCATCCGTGAAGTCGAGTAGTTCATGGCCCGAGGTGGAGTCTACTAGCTAGTAGATCTTTGGCAAGGAAGTCATCTTTTGGACATGCTTTGTTCAAGTCGGTGAAATCTATGCACATTCTCCACTTGCCGTTCTTCTTTTTCACCAAAACAACATTGGCAAGCCATTCTGGATATTTGACCTCTCGAATGAACCCGGCGTCCAGCAACTTCGCTACTTCCTTCTCGATCACTTCACCGCTCCTTCTCGTGCCGCCGCTTCTTTTATGCGATCGGCTGCAATCATGCCGAATCCGAGGAGTGCGATCGTTGATCGAGAAATTTCGGACATGTCGCTCGGTACCCAATCGAAAACTGACCTGTTTTCCACCAAACAGTCTGTGATTCCTTTAACCAGGTCCCTCTGTAGCTCGGAACCTAGGTTTGTGAACTTAGAAGGGTCGACTTCATCGATGCGACCCGCTGCGTTTCTTCTCATCGGGTTCAATCTCTCGCCTCTTCGTCGGTTCTTACATCAAGAGAACTTCGTCGAGACTACCGCTCCGCCTAATGTTTTAGTCTCCGCTAAATAACATTCCCTGGCGATTCTCTGTTGACCCCTGACCATACCGACTCCGTAGGGTGTTGGGAACTTCATAACTTGGTAGTAGGTGAAGACGACTGACCTGAGGGCATTTTGAGTTGCCCGCCCGATTATTGCATTATATGTCCCCTGAAACTTTACGACAAGGAACTCAATGTCCCTCTCTATCTGGCATGGCTTATGTCTAAATTTCACTTTGAGATACACCCGGGCGAATGGGTATGCTGACGCCCCGGTTACTCCTTTGATGGGGCCGTCTGTAGGCAGTAGTCGATCTTCGGGTACCTTCATCTGCTTGAAGGCCTCATAATATAGCAAATCGACCTAGCTACCCGTATCAATCATCACCCGCTTCACCTCGTAACCGTCCATGTTGAGGTTTACCACGAGGGTACTCCATCGAGATCCGATTTGTCGAATGAGATCATCTCGTCGTTCTCCTTTGGTTTTTTGGTGGGTGAATCTTTCCCGACCTGTTTGGCGTATCATTTTCTCCCTTTAGTGGTGGATCCCCCTGATGCATTTCCACCAAATATCGTGTTAATGACCCCAGCCGGTCTATCGTCTTGTTGCCCGGTATTTCTGTTGTTTCTTTCCCTTGACCGTTCTCTCTCTTCTCGTCGATTATCTGTATTCGCATTCTGCCTACCCCCGTCATTCCGGTCATTTTGCCTTTGATGCGGTCGCCTACTGTCTGACCGACCTGTCCTGTGATCGGCATTTTGTTCGTGTTTCACGAATCGGCCTAACCTTCCCTTTTGAATGAGGAGTTCGATTTCTTTTTTCAATCGCTAGCAATTTTTTGTATCGTGACCGACCTCTCTGTGGAAACAGCAATATAAGTTGGGGTTCCTATCCTTGTAAGGGGTCTTCATTTTTTCAGGCTCTCGGATAGTTTCCCCATTCGCTCTCACGGCCGCCAGTACCTCTGCATATGTCCTGTTTAGCGGAGTGAACTCCTGCCGATATCCCTGTCGATCGGTTGGCCTTCTCCAGGCCGATTGGCCTTTTTGTCTTTTGTGCGAATGGCCCGCCCTGTCATTCGGCGAGCGATCATCCGTTCGACGCCTCGTATTTTTCAGCACTTCTTCAAGTTGAATATACCTGTCCGCCCTGTTTCTTATTTCTTGAACGGATCGGGGCTGATCGAGGGCTAGTGACTTCTTAAACTCCTCGTCTCTCGTATTGGTCATGAGCGCGGCCAACATGGACGAGTAGGTGAGGTCGGGCACTTCGACCGCTTTGTTATTGAACCGGGTGATGAACTCCCGCAAACTCTTGTTTCTTCCTTGGGTGAGTTGCATCACCTCCAAAGCTGTCTTCTGCGGTCGCTTACTCGTGGCGAACTGATTCAAGAATAACAGCCTGAAATCTTCGAAACAAGTGATACAGCTCGGGGGCAAGCTGTTGAACCATCGCCGAGCTCCCTCTTGGAAGGCCGTGCAGAAAGCCTTACATTGGATAGCGTCCGGGACACAATGTAGGTTCATCGTAGGCTGGAAGTCTGCAGGTAGTCCAGGGCCTGGTCTTCTGGTGTATTTCTCGGTCGGTATTTTTGTGCTTGGTCTTTGGGAGGCTATCAAAATCTCGGAGTAAAGGGGGTATCTTTGCGCCATCGAGTGATCAGACGGAAGCTTCGTGGCGCGTTAATCCGATCGTCCATGATTTTTCTAGGTTTTGTGTCCGGTGGCGATCGGTCATCATCTTTGGTTTGTCGCTGCGACTGTCGCAGCAGACGTCTCTTGTTACGCCATTTGGGGACTGCAGGATCTGGCGAATCAACAGATCGGTACTTCCTCGATCATTTTACGGTCAGACGGAGTGCACTTTGCGGAATAGGTTATGCCGATCGGTGTTGAAGATTGGTGTGTCTTGGTGAGACATTATCCTCCATACCACGCCTACTCTTCTGTTCCAAGGTTTGAGGTTCTTTGTTGATCATTAGGATCGAGAGGATTCCGTGGGAGACATGCGGTGCGGTGGCATAATTGCGGTAACTGCAAACCTAATATTTGCATCGCCTTGGGGCCGCG
The DNA here is from genome assembly GCA_029891385.1 of Erythroxylum novogranatense. Taxonomy (NCBI): domain Eukaryota; kingdom Viridiplantae; phylum Streptophyta; class Magnoliopsida; order Malpighiales; family Erythroxylaceae; genus Erythroxylum; species Erythroxylum novogranatense. The sequence continues at coordinate 23,515,811 of CM057230.1, read as the reverse complement.
ATGACGCCACATCGAGATCGTCGCCGCCGCCTGGCTGATTTGTGTGGTTCTGGACGTGGTGCCCGGAAGTCGGGCCCCACGGTGGGCGCTAATTGGTTCTGCCGGATTCAGGCTAAATGGTGCGTTGCCGTTTGGATCCATGAGTTGGCAACCTTCTGCGTTGTTCTTTGACGTGAATATACCTGCAAAACAAGGAAGGCTCGTCGGGGGTGGTGTCCCGATTAGCCCCTCCGATGCTCAAGTAAGTTTTCTTGTGAAGGTGAGGATGATCAAAGCAGAGAGAGAACTAGGTTTTTGATTGCCTACCTCTGTCATGGGAGAATAATACCTTATATACGAAGTAGTAGCCAGGTTTAGGTTTTTTACGTATCTGCATGGGGGACTTCCTTCTGCTAATGGGCCATGAATGTGTGGATCAAGCCCGGATTAAATGATGAGTATGGGACTGACGGATTGGCCTGCGTAATTGGGCTCGGGCCCAAATATAGCCGACCCGACCAGTATATAAAACTAGAAGATGTAAATCATATGGCTATAAATATGGAAAGGCAATAAAAAATATAAGCCAAATATTCGTATCGTAATTATAGTTCATCCTCACATAATTTAGTTAGAAAAATTATGACGAGATTGCTCCTGAATCCAATGCCAAAGATAAGCCATATAAAGGAGGGAAATTCTTAACAAAATGGAAGGTAGATCTAAAATCCAAACTTATATCGTGATATCAAATATTTTCATTTTTAGGCATGTGGTATATATCTTCACAATATCCTAATAAAAGAGCAATGATCATAAGAAGTGAAGGGAAGATAGAGACTAAAGATAAACGTGATAGGGACTCTATGCTACCATTAAAATATTGTAAGGATGATGGTATTGAGTATTTGGTGGAAAGGAGGCACGTATAATTACGTGTACTTTAATTGTCTAAGTCAAAAAAGAAGATGATAGTGAGCAATGAGAGAACATATTCAATATATAAAAGATGTCAAACTAATAATTAAAAAAATACCATAATTATTGATAAGAGTAATTACACTAATGTAGCTAGCATTGCCTTGGTTAGAAAGTTAAAGTTACTTACCATGAAACGTCCTAGGCCACGCAAATTTCAATGGCTAAATGAATATGGTGAGGTAAAGATCACTAAATAAATGTTAGTTTCATTCTTGATTGGAAGATATCATAACAAGGTGTTATATGATGTGATGCCTATGGATGTTAACTATATTATTTTAGTGAGACCTTAGAAAACATTCAAATGGGTTTATATATGTATCATTTTGTCCTAAATAATAAACTCATTACTCTAGTACCATTAGCACCTAAACAAGTGTATTAGGATTAGCTCAATTTAGGAATAGAGAGTGACAAAATGATATTGAGCTAAAAATATATTGAGCTAAAAATATAGATGAGAAATTAAAAAGGAAAAAAATAAAGATTTGATTATAAAAATGACAAGAAGGATAAAATTTGAGGGAAAAGAAAAAGGGAATGTTGAGAGAAAAGCAAATAAACAAGTGAAAAGTGAATATCACCAAATTAGGATAAAAAAAAGTCGAGCAACATATATTCAATAAGATTTATATAAGTGGCTATTGATATCTTTTTGTAGTATCCCACTCCCGCAAGACCCAAACCCGACATCGAGGGTGATATCCGAGCCCGTACCTCACGAGGGTGGTATGCTAGGGCAGTCAAAACAGTTCAAAACTCAGTAAGACATTTTTCTTTTGAAAAACAATCACATGCGTGGAAATCAGTAAACAATTTGGGCCCGTTTTAATTCGAAAACAGTTTCGACCACAACACAATTACAGTCATTAAAAAGGTAGTCAACAGTATTTAATCAATTCATGCACAAAAATCCATAACCAAATTGGACCCAATGATAATCCTGAACACTTTCAGTAATTACAATTCAAATACAACATTAGCCAATTGGGGCCCACTGAAATAAAACGCTCTATTATGCGGAGATACAAATTTACACATGAATCAGAAAGACACTAATGCTGTAGCGCCCCCTCACCGTAAGGTACACATCGGGACGCTCGAAGGGTCGCTCTGACACGTATCCCACGATAAAGGTGCACTATCAGAAAATCCGACTGTTAATCCACATGGCATCGCGATAATTAAAACCATAATATATAAAATCGATAAATTTTAAAATCCAAAATAATCTTGTCTGATCATCCAATATCGAATAG